>CM047812.1:66789095-66998091 GCA_026214975.1 Gentiana macrophylla
TTTTTCTATTTTTCTAGCAGATCTCTTCTTGACTTTCTCCCATTGGCCCAATGCTTTCTTCACCCAGATCCATTCCTATCTCGCTCCAGATTTTGGTATATCCTAAAAACATATAAAACAAGACAAAAAAAGACTCAAATCCACTGGATAATAACATAGAGGCGAATCGTAAACCTAAGACCATGCACTTAGTGTTTAAACACATATTCCTCACAATAAGCCTATATATATTCTCTTGAGCATAATTTGGGGTAAATAAAGGTTCATTTAATGGTAGTATTTAGGTGTTATCATAGAACAAGGTTATTTTCTCGCTAAAAACAAGATTCCTCGATCAGATCACCTTCAAATACCTCAAGAATCTATGTGTTGTCTTCATGTGGTTTTCAAGAGAGTGTCTAGAAATTGACTCACCGCTAAACGGTATAGATAATATCCGGTCTTGTAAAAGTCGTAGATTAGTTTACCTACAAATGATGTGTATGCAGATTATCTTCCAAAAGTGGTGAATCACTATGTCAGAAAGTTTGCTTAGACTCCATAGGTGTCTTAGCGTGTTTTGCTAAATTCATATTCTTCTGTGAGGCTTATAGTGTATTTTCTTTGAGAAATAGATAGGCCTCACCGGAGTGAATCGCAAATGTAGGCATCCTTGACATGTCGAATCAACAGCTATCGTGGCTTGTTGCTATGATGTCATCTACATATGCCAAAGCAATGAAAGATTGCCCTGAATTCTTTGTGAATAAATTGTGGTCATTATAGATTGAATAAATCCTTGAGCTTCATGGATTCGGGCTTAACTTGCGCCCATTGTCTCGGGCTTGTTTTAGGCCATACAAGGATTTGGTTAATCAAGATACTTGATTTGGTTTGGTTGTCGCACATCGTAGGGCAAATGCAAGTATACTTTTCATATAATTCTCCATGTAAAAATCTATATTAACATCCATTTGATGAATTTGCCAATTATTGGTTGTCGATGTCGCAAGTAAAGCCTCGATCAGTAGTAATATTGACAACATGGGAAAATGTTTTTGATAATCAATACCATATGTTTGAGTGTAGACCTTTGCTACTAGTCTAGCCTTGTATCAATCCATCAACCATCAGATTATACTTGATTCTCAGATATCCATTTGCACCCAATGGGTTTCTTGCCTGTAAGGCATCAACTATTTCCTAGTATGAGTCTTTTGTGTGGCTTCATCTCTCTTTTGCATTGCTTCTTTCCACTCATAAAGCTTGATGACTTGATTGTAAGTCTTAGGTTCTTTAATAGCATCAATAGCATTATTGAATCTCGCATACTGCTGAAAGGTTTTCTAGATTCATTACCTCACTCAAGAGTGTGGTGTCCACGAATCAGATAAGAACCACATTGATAAAAGGTTGGTGATTTCATTATCCTTGTGGATCTTCTCAATTGTGCTAGTGTAGAGGCCTAGCTGACAGGATCATGCTCTTCATTAGATGCCTCACCGCAGCTTGACCCTGTGTCGGGCTGGTCTCACGACTCATTCAATGGATCATCAAAATTGTCCATCACCGTAATGGCATCGCACATCAAAGAAGATATCAAGACTCGCCTAATACCTTTTGGAATAAAGGAAAATAAGTCTTATGAAATTGAGTATTTCGCAACAAAGATATCTTTGTAGGTTATGTCCAAAAGAATAGCACTTTAAAGGTGTTTGAATTTCCAAGATAGACACAAGTTTTACATCCGAATCAAATTTTGTTCTCAGATCATTGAAGTATGCAAGAAAACCAAGCATCCAAAAACTTTAAACCTAGAATAGCTTGGTTTGGTTCCATAAAGCACCTCATGTGGAGTGCTTTCCTTCAAAGAAGTGGTGTAGTGTGGCATTAATCAATTTTACAAAGATGTGACGGGCAAAACTAAATACTCAATGGGTTACTTACTCTTGAACCTCAAACCATCGGCAACATTCAAGAAATGTTGATGTTTTTTCAACAATACCATTTTGTCTCGTAAAAGCGAAGATATGATGTCCGATTCCTCGCCAGACGGAAACCAAAGGAGTCAAAATAAGCTCCATTATCATATCTAATTACTTTGATAATTTTATGAAACCGAGTAGAAACAAATTTAACAAAAAGATTTTACAAGTTCAGAAGTTTCAGATTTGTGCCTCATAAGAAATACCCAAGTAAATCTAGAAAAAATCATCTCAATAGTAAGAAAGTATTGTTGTCGATTCACGGTTTTTTGTTTCAAAGGACCTCAAATATCCAAATGAACAAGATCAAAAACAACATTTACATCACCGCATTTTAATGGAAAGGGTTTTTCCTTAAGTTTGCTATAGACAAAGATAACAAAGATCATGGTTAAAAATTTGACATCAAAGCAGATCAGAACTAATGACTTGCGCCTCTTATATCCGACAAAGGCTCTAGTCTCAGAAGTGCCATAGAAGGGCATCATCTTATCTATTAGATAATGTGTGATTTTCTACAAAGATTAACAATAGAGTCCGATTAATCGGGTCCATGACATATAGTCATTTATGTAACTCAGCTAAACCAATCACTTTCTTGTTCTTGTCCTGCAAGACACACTTGTTAGCAAAGAATACAGTTGCACCTTTTCTATGGTAAACAAAAGATGGTAAAGATAAAAGGCTGTATTTAAAACAAGGAATAAAAAAATACATCATGTAGGACCTGCTGAGGGTTTACCCTTACTTGTCCTATATGAGTAACATAAACATTCTTTCCATTTGGTAATCCCATTTTTATACCAGATGAGGGTTTGGGATTACTTAATAGATTTAATGATCCTACAATATGATATGTGGCACCAGAGTCCAAGATTTTATAGATCTTACTAGATTTAGATCACCTGTCCCGGTAAAGTAGAGGAGTAGCAGGTGACAATCTCAAAGAAGTCGGCCAATAGCAAATCCTACATGTCTAAGAGGATCGAACTCGTAAGAGCCATCAACTTATCATGTTTTTGTGCAAGAAGATTTAGAAACCCCGGTCCAAACAGACCTATTTTGGCCCTCGATCTTCTTCTACCGACTATTCCACTTCTACCATATTAGCCCTTTTGACTTGAAACCATGAGGATAGGCATGTTTCTTGTAACAAATCTCTTCAAGATGACCATTGAATCCACAAAACTACACTATACCTTCTTGGGATTTTTAGGTCCGCATTTGCAACAGTGCAGAGAACCCGGTCTGGCCGACCGATTTGAGACAAGATGCCATTGAATCTTGACTTTTCCTTTTAGCCACATATGACTTCTATCTTTCAAATTTAATGGCCATTGCAAAGGCCATGGATTTCTCGAAAGGCACCATTAGCATTGCTTGTGAAACCGATGGCTCAAATTCATCCCTTAAACCTTTAAGGAACTTCATGACATGTTCAAAGCCTCCATATGATCCATTATTATGCTAATTGCATTGTAGTGACATTGAGGATCATAAGAACAGATCGCATAGGCATGATGGTCTTGATTTCTTTCCACGTAACCATTAATTTTGTAAAATATTGATTAACGGAATCAAGAGCCTTGCTTTAGTAGATCCATCTCTTCAAGAAGATCTCGAAAGCCTCAATGCAAAGAACATTAGAAAACCTTGCAACAAGATTCTTCCAAATTGCATGTGCACTCTTGAAAATACATCAAAGTTTATGCAATGGTATTCTCCATGTAATTCAAGCTCCATGATGTCACTATTGTATCACATTGTCTTCATGCATGAAAGTCTATTGAATCGCGCTTCGCCTTTGATTTTACCGCTCACGATGTCATTTTTGCTCTTGGTGATCAACACCATCTCCATAGACATCTTCCATGGATTGTAGTTGTTGCCACACATCAATGGTCGAACAAGAACCAGAGACTAATTCTCAATAGGATGAACATAGAGTGGACTTGAGGCCTTAATTTTGTTTCTTTGTCGCCATGGCTATCAAGAACTCCATAATTTTATGGAAAAATCAATGATGTAACATATAACGATATAAATGATCAAGAAACTCGTAAAATCAAGAAATGATCGTAAAATTATCACGCTTACTTTCAAGAAATTGTAAACTCGTAAGATGAAGCATTCACTCAAGATTCTTCAATAACTAGAGAAAACACAGAAAACATTCGTAAATTCTAAAATTTCGCTTTGATACCATGTTGAAGTTTGTGAAATTACAAGCGTAAAAG
The DNA here is from genome assembly GCA_026214975.1 of Gentiana macrophylla. Taxonomy (NCBI): domain Eukaryota; kingdom Viridiplantae; phylum Streptophyta; class Magnoliopsida; order Gentianales; family Gentianaceae; genus Gentiana; species Gentiana macrophylla. Next base: position 66,793,297 of record CM047812.1, read on the forward strand.
AATTTGCGTAAATGTTATTAATAAACCAAAGTTACAAGTTAAATTCCAATGTAGCCGATCACTGGGTATTTATAGCTTCATACACCTCAAGAATCGCTTAGAAGTAAGATACAAATGGTTACAACAAACTATAATCGAATAACCGCTTTATGTACTAAAATATTCAAAGCACCGCCACGCCTTCATGTGTCTTTCATGTTGTCCGGCCGAGTTCATCACCGTGATCGCACTCAACATTTCTTTCAAATTTATATATCAGAACACTAACAACCATTAACACCCGCCACCAACACCCACCACCCAAAACATCAATTTTCGTGATCTAGAGGTCTTTCCTTAAAAGAATATATAGAGGAGGTAGAGCAATGATATTCAACGTGAAGGGGTGGAGCTGGATTTTCACCATCGGTTATTGCATAACACGACATTAAAATTTCTTCAAAATATATTCAAATCTCCCCACACGTCTCCGCCAGAATCTACCTTCCAAAACCCTTTAAACCCGACAAAAAATTACGCATTTTAGCCATTTCCATGGCGGTGGTTTCAGACGAGTCCGCCTTCTCTTTCTCACACACCACTACATCACCGCCATGGCTTCCATCTCCAAATCCCTAATTGTTTCAATCGAGCATGCATCTCCCTCAAAATCCTCCCTACAGCTTACCACAACGCCTAGACTGCAATTCAATGGGTTGGTTCAAAAGAAGAGAATTGGATCAAAACTTCGGTAATTTTGATCAGTTTTTCGTCGGTGGTGATAGTTCACGTGCCAATTTAGCTCATTATATAACCAAGAGAGTAGGCTTATTAGGTGGAATCAAAATATTTAGTAATTTTTATCATTCTCTTATTTCTTGGGATCAGTTGCAATTGATACAGAACCAATTTGGGGTGACTACTGGAAGAGGAAGGGAGTGATAGAGGGAGAAGGAAGGCTGGATGTTTTCAAGGGGAGAATGGGGCCGGAAGGAGGGGAGGAGGAGGGTGCTGATGAATTAGAGTTTGGGTTTGGAGAAGAAAACAAAATTTTGTTTTTACATTTTTTTTTTTTGGTTAAATGTAAATATATTGAACCAAGGTATGCAAACTACAAGAGCTCCATCCTAAACAAAAGTGCTAGGCTAGTATCTACAAAATGTTGAGAAGAGGTTAGATTTGTTGATTTCAAAAGATAAGACCTTCGATGTTATATGCTACAAGAAACTATAGCCACTAAACCCCTATCAACACTCAAAACTCGCAAAACAAAGGGTCATATGAGAGCATAACTCACAGAGTCTATCCCTTTGGGGTGCAGAGAAAAAAATAATCTCAAACAACCACCAACAAATACCAAAAGTCAACACAAAAGATGTACAAAACCCTAACATCATGGGGTAAAAGTGTACAAAGGAAAAGCACTTTGCATTATATAGTAGATGTGAGTCTTAATACAATGCAAAATATCAGGTATGTTCATTAAAATGCCTTCAAATATCCTCTTATTCCTCATATGCCAAAGCCAATACACCACAACAGAGAGAGAAGCAGATCTGGCCACATTCCCAAAAGAGGTACCCTTACACTTTCTTCCAATCCATCTAACAGGACTAACCACAATCTCTAATCTCCTACTGATGCCAAGCCACAAACAGATTTTTCCCCAAACCAAACAAGAAGTAGGACACTGGAAAAACAAATGGGAGGCGATTCATTCACCAAACCACAGAGAGAAGGTGTCTTGTCATCAAAAACCAACCTATCAAGAGTGAGTAAACAATTCTTCAAAGCCATCCACAAGATGAAAAAAGTGCTTGGAGTAGCCCTGTGGTTCTAGACATACACTGCACCACCAAACTTTAGACCTTTCCTCCCCAAGAAATCATAAGCAAACCTCGGGACATAACTTAGAGCCACAAGTCCAAGATTGCAAAGAAGGCCACAAAGAAAGATCGGAGAGAGCAAGAGCATCCGTAATCCCGCCCCTCGATTCTAAACAAAGCCTTGATCAAGGCGTAATCCCCATGCTTGCAACCGAAACCCCAGATATCCAAATTCTTCAAGTACTTCTCATCGATCCATTTGACCCACGCATAACCCTTCTTGCATTGGAAATTCCACAGATTCTACAGAGTGAGGCCAAATTCCAAGCATCCAACTGAAAGATCCCAAGTCCACCTCATCATTTTTGGTACACAAACATCTTCCCAACTCACTAAGGACTTTCTCAAGGAGTCACAAGAACCCCCCACAAGAACCTCCTACACAAACCGATCCAACTTCAACCTAACACCGCCAATAATTGGGAAAATTCCAAACCGTAAAACAGGAACCCCATGAATGACAGAAAGGATAAGTCAGAATCGCTCGCATAAGATAGGGTTGAACCTTTCCAACCATCAAATAACTCCTCAAAGATGTAAACAAAGGATCATAATGTCCAACATTCAATCTAACAAAGACACAAAGGAATTCCTGTGTATCTAATAGGTAACACCCTTCCTTTAAACCGTTGATGTCAAGCAGATCCAACTTGTCATCATCACTTAAACTAGCACAGTAACATCTCTCGATTTCAACAAAGTTAGCAGACAAACCAGAGCATTCAACAAAAGAAGTTATACAACTCATCAATAAGGTAAATGTAAATGGGATCCTCTAGCAAACAACATCAGTCATCAAGAAAGGCAAGATGGTTTATCTTGAGATTTCGACACCAAAGATGATAATTAAACTCGTAATCCTCTCCCAAGATTCTAAGCATCCCGGATAAGTACTCCATACAAATAACAAACAGAAAGGGGAAAGAGGGTCACCTTGCCTCGCACTCTTTTCCAGGAAGAACCCCTTCATTTCCCCATTTATAGAGAGTGAATAAGAAGAAGTAAGAAACACAAAGCATTTTCCACCCTACAAACTCGTCTCGGGAAAGCCAAAACCCTCGTAACAAACCTCCAAGAAAGACCAATGTATGTAATCAAAGGCCTTCTTGATATCCACCTTAATCAAACACCTGGGGGCCCTTTTCACTCCATAATGCCTCGATCAACTCCTCGCAAAGGAAAATGTTGTCCGACATGGCTCTACCATCAACAAACCCACTTTGTGCCTCATCTATAAGATCAGAAGGCAAGTAGAAAGTCCGAAGCCAAAATTTTAGAGATCACCTTATAAGTAACATTGCAAAGCAGAGATAGGCCTCAGAGTCACCACAAACAAAGATGGCTAGATTTAGGAATCAAAGCAATAATAAAGATGGTTAACTGTCTGAGAAGAGCATCATTTTCAAAGAACTCCAACACAAACCTTTGAAGTGAAGTCTTCACCCACAATATCCCAAGACTTTTTGAAAAACCAAAGCAGAGTAAACCATCCGGTCCAGGGGCTTTGTCATCGTAAAAGGAAAACAGAGTTTCTTTAATTTCAATCGCAGAAACATTCCTCAATAAATTATCAAGAAGAAAGAACAGAACCATTGGACCAAAGATTTACCACATCAACCTCGACAGAAATGAGAGTAGATCGTGTCCCTCAAAAAGTTCAAAGATAGAAATCCACAAAAGCATCACCAACCTGATCATAAGAAGTGGTAAAAGAGCCATCCGCAAGTTTAATACAAGTAATGTGCCTCCTTGCAATATTCCTTTAACAATAGAGTGGAAAATTTAGACTTCATCACCGAGCTTCATAAAACACCTTTAGCTTTCTCGAGATGTAAAAGATGCCTTAGCACTTCTCCAAACCAATACAAATCCTCTTCTCGATCCAAAATCTGAGAAGCCAACAAATCAGAGGCCCCAAATTATACCTGGATCAAGATTACCAAGCAGATTCTCGAGCACTTTGCATCTAATTGAAATATGAGCAAAATGTTTTTGTTCAAAGAACCTAAGAGGTTCTTTTAGTCTTTTAGCTTTACACGCTTGATAAATTGCGCTAGCCTTCAATATCCGCCCTCACCGAGTCAAAATGTTAGTATAAATGGCATGTCGCAACCATATATTAAAGAACTTGAAAGGCTTCTTTCTGGTCACAGAGAATCAAGTAGATGTGGTCATTCTACAAGGTGAGTGGTCGAATGATGGCCGTGAGGCTCAAAAAGCCATAGCATCCAAATTCCAACCAAACCAAGCAAGATTAACAAAACTCTATCTATCCTGGTGAAAACACCAAAGAAGATGCCAAGTAAAGAATTCACCAGAGGAGTTCAAGTCAGTAATGTTAGCATCCAGGCAACAATCAACACCATCCTGCATATCATACTCAGAGAGAAAAACCCCATTCATTTTATCATCAACAGAGAGAACAAAGATTAAAGTCCCCAACACCATCCAGGCAAACTAGAACAAACACCGAGTTCCCTAATTCTATCCCACATAGGCCTTCTATCTCCAAAGAAGGTGCAAACCATAAACAAAGGTGACCAGAAAGCACTCACCAGAGACTAGAATCCTCACCTTGCAATGAATCCACTGAGCCTCCACTTCCAAGACCTCTACCTCAACAAAAGCAGGATCCCAAATCACTAAAATCCTCTTTCTACAATGAAAAGAAAATTATCCACAAACTTCCAAGAAGGAACTTTCCTACACAAAAATTATCAAAACTGCTTTTGAGACAAATTTTGTCTCAAGGATTCCAAATAAGGTAACTGATGTCGCCTAAGAAAATTAACAACACAGCAGATTGTTTAACAAACTTTATTGAACCCTCCGACATTCCGTAATCCTATCATTTTTGCCTACCTAGAGGTGATCTACCCTCAGAGACACTTTCATTTCTGTTTTTGTCATTTCCAGAAACACCAGAGGTGTTATGCCTGTTATTTTTCTTTTTCTTCTTTGATTTCTTAGAACCAAAAGCAGCAATTCCTCCTATATGTGTCAAATCATCCTCTTCAACCTCATCTGCCCAAGCTCCAACCTTGTCAGGAGATAAGACATTAAAAGTATTGTCAGTATTGACAAGAGGAGTGGCAGGATCTTTCTCTTTGTTACTAGAATCCACGCTTTTTCCTTTTCTAGATTAGCATTAGAAGCTATAGTAAGCAGAGCAACACAAAGCAGATTTTATCGACAACCGCATCTTCATCAAATTTACCATCAGCATCAAGAACAATCACTTTCTTCTTCCTATGAGGATTAGATTTAGAAACACCAGGTTTTTTTGACCTTGCCACATACAAAGCAGGAGCTTCATTCTTAGTTTCATCATGACCATGTTCATTGTGCCCAAGTTTGTTACATTTGGAGCAGAATTTGGGCCTTTCTTCATATAAAATAAAAGCTGCATTAGAACCTTCCCATCATGCATAGTTATAGAATGATGTAAGGCGCTCCATCTTCAGTCAATCTCCACAAGACATCTTGAAAAATTCAAAACATTCCTAGAAGCAAGTGACCTTATCAAGATAATCGAGGACTCCCAAAAAGAACAAATCTTACTTAATGCCTCGTCCTTCCAAAGTCTTAAGTGGTAAGTTAGGCAATCAATCCAAATCGGGACAATAAAGACAAGCATCTTTACTAAAATTGAACATGACAGCATCTTTTTTAACAAAGAAAGGCTTTCCAAAAGCATAAAAGGACCAGCCTGCAAAACCTCATTGAGATCGTAATCTTGCTCAAACTGAAACACTATCCACCCAGAATTATGGTAATGATATCTGCACTTCCTTGGCCAAGCATTAACAATATTTTGTGTATCTCTTCCTGGAAATTTGGAAGGAAAGATTCCTATCAAACACAGTTTTTCCAAAGAGTCATCATTTAAGTCTTCTTCTTCTAGAAAAATCAGATCCCCGTGAGATACAATCCACATGATCAGCCAAGATAACCACATCATCAGTAAGTTCCCTATTCTTTTTCACCATTTGGACCCAAGAAGCAACATCATCCACAGCCTTTTCTGCATTCTTTCCCAAAAAAACTCCAGCAGGGGTATCAGCAGGGTCACCAGCAATCTCAGCAGGGGCATCAGCAGGTTAGTATCGTGACGCAGGTTAACACTTATCACTTTATCCTTACTTGCAATAGAACCAGATCCACCTCAACTTGAGTCCCCTATTCTATCACACCACCAGTCCTAAAATGCCAAGAGCACCTTCGTAAACATGCACTCTACAACCGAGGAGCCATGTTCTATCACACCATCATCGTAAATGTGCTCTCACAGATGCAAAGTTGATCTCGCCCAACAGTGCCCTAACACTCTCAATAGTCCTTCGGACATACCACCAATCTTTAAACTATCAATGATAACATTATCACTTGTTTTTCAACTTCTAACAACTCAGAAAGAGTTGAAATACCTGCTAAATCACCATTAGCAGGGACAAACCTCTTCTTCAAGTTAGAAGCAGCAGGGGTGACCAATCTCCCAGATTTCAATTTCATTGCTTCATAAACTCTAGGATTGCAACATTTAGCAGCAAGCTCCTTCTTTTCCACAATCACAGATGTGTCTGTTGCTGCAGCTGCAGAAGAAGGAACACCATCTGCAAGTTGCACAAGAACAGGGGTTCTTCAAGGAAGCTTTCCCACATCATTTCGATCTTCAATAGAGCCGCAGGAAGAGCAACAATGGTATTAGGGGCTGTCAGAACTGTAGATCCCCAAGACACAGCTTCATCAAGATCCGATTCATGAACAAGCATTCTATCAAGAATAGTTTTCTTGTTTTTATGAGCCATAGTTCAAAACGGAGGTCAGTAAAATCTGAGAAGAGTAGGAAGGTAACAAAAAGCAAATCGAACAAGTAACAAGAGCAAGAACGCAGCCAAAGAAAGGATTTGACAAGCTCATCCATGGAGAAGATGAAGCCGGTTGAGAGAACATCTCTCTAGAAATTGTGGACTAAAGTGTAATTGTTTGATTGTTATAATATTTATGTGGTGTTTTAAGTAATTTGGTGTTGTGTGAAAGTAAATGAAAAAACATATAAAAATAGTGCCGATAGAAAAACATGGTGCCGATAAAAGCCTTCTAGATTAATTGTGGTGTTATGATCATTTTGTGGTGCGTAATAAAACACACCTATTCCTTTTTAGATCAAGTATTGGCACCGCAGCTTAAAATACTTTTGAGGCATTACGGTGAAATTCTACTTCCATAGTCTAATTTATACACAAAACTCGATTCTAAAGGAATCGAAGCAAATTTGTCATTCGTGAAATCGAATTTTTTTGAAGTGTCATATCCGGTAGATCGACAAGACTACATTAGCGATGACTTTTTCAAAGGAAATTTATCGGCACCCCCAGCTTTTACTATCGGCACCATTTTTTCATTTTTTTTACTCCGCACCACAATATATTCTTCTTTTACTTCCCGCGACACACTACTATGTTTCGATATCAACATCGCTGATCGATGTTTCTAAGTTGTGACACTTTTATAACGTAAACGTCGTTGTCACCGATCGTCGTTTTTTGACAAAGAACGCCGGTGTCACCGACTTTGGTTTTCAATAACAACATTAGTGCCACCGACGTTATATTCATTAAAAATAATCATGGTGTTAAAGTAATTTGTTCATAATTTCAATGTTCTCATTTATCTCTTCACCCACGGCATTTCTAATCATAATTTCAAGAAATAAAATGTTATGAACTAATTCTTCATCAAAATACATAATGAACAAATCATTATGAGGACATTGAAATAAAGGAGGAAGTCATTAAAAGATAAACGAGGTTATGGAAGGTGATGTAGATGTAAATGGTGGCATAGAGGAGAAGTGTCGATATAAGGGACGAAGGTGAGGGATGCCCAAACGGCGAAGGTATAATGTTAAATTTGTCCTATATAATATATATATGTGTTTGTTTTGGTGAGAGAATTAATTCATTCATAAAATTTTGTTTCTTGAAATTATGATTAGGTAATGCCGTAGAGAAGAGAGAGAGGCGAGGTGAGTAAAAGTGGATGTTTCGGAAATCAAGACGAAGACAATCGGGATGATTTGGAAGATGAGGGCGGAAAAAAAGGTGTAAAAGGTAGTTTTACAAAAATAATTAATTTGAGTTTATGTCACTAGGCATATATGTGTAATCCAAAGTAATTACGTGTTGAATGTTTTATGTAGTTGTAAGTTCAAGAAAAGAAGAGCTTGTATCGCCTCCTATCAAACTACCTAAAAAAGGAAAGTGGGAAGTTTAATGATTATGATCCATTCCAAAATTGATGCCGTGGTCGATGAAGCATGTTGACAAGTATACGGCTTCATGTGAATACAGTATCACCATCATATGGTTAAAGTAAGTTGAGTTTAAACCCTAATTTGTAAACCCTATTTTGATGATTAATTAGTTTTTTCTTCCGCTTGATTTACACAAAGGTAACGTGTGAGGTTGGTTGACGCCGATATCCAAGTAGGATTTTGAAAGGAATTGTGAATGTAAGAGCTTGCCAAGCAACGTAAGTAGTATATGCTTTAGATTTTAAAATAACACAAAGAATTTAGATTGAAAATGTATGATTTTGTTAAGTAGTAGTATTTATTTATATTCGGTGTTGGATAGTTCATTGTGTGAAATTTGTTGGCGATGCTTAAAGTAACCGAACTGCTTTGACCAAGATGCTCTGCGCCCTGATACGCATTTTGCAACACATATCAAAACTTCACACACAAAACATGAAAAGCTTAAGAGTTGCAGAATTTAATTCATTATTTAGCCATATTGTGAACGGATATGACTTCGGAATGTAGCAAACCATGAGAAGGTTGCAAGACATTGTTTGTGCCGATGATAGAAAGAGATCATTGGTTTCTTTTCAAAATTGATTTGAGTGCGAGGGTAATATTCGTGTATGACAAATTTTCCGACGATATCGTAAAAGTGATTCTTGCAAGATGTATCATGCATATGCAAGTTGTCATACCGCTGTTAATGCGTAAGCTTGTAAAAGGCTATGAGAAATATTCTCAAAGAAAGCTAGCGGTGATGAGAGCTGTGTGTCCCTCTCAAGAGAATTGGTATGTTTGATAATTTATATTTGTGCAATAATATATAGTGATTATTAAGGTTTTTGATTTTGTGACTAACTTATTATCTTGTAATTTGGTAGGACTGATTGTGGCATGTTCGTTCTTAAATACGTGGAGTTCATGCTGGGAAGAGTGGATATATCATTGATTGGGAATAAGCATATTCCAGATTGAAGAAAGAAGTTGGTTGGGGAATTGCTTTCATGGAACTTTAAGCCATAGATATATGTTAACCGTCTAAGAGGGTTTTGGTTATGAAAACCATAAGCTATGATGTCATTATAAACAATTTAACTCATTTTTTAAGAAGAACAGTTTGAAGGAGAAGTATAATGTGTAATTGTTCTTTTGAAGAAGGGTGTTTGAAAGGAGAACTATGGTTTGAAGGAAAAGTATAATGTGTAATTGTTCTTTTGAAGAAGGGAGTTTGAAAGGGTGTAATTGATATATAACTAAAGCACCATTCCTTTATTATTAATATATTATGTATTGTATTGGTAATTGTTATTTTGAAGAAGAATGTTTTGAAGGAGGAAATATGGTTTCATTATGGGTTTCATTCTTATTATTATGTATTGTAGTTGTAATTGTAATTTCTCCTCTCCCATGTTGTGAATTAGTGGTTTGATTCATTATACAAAATCCACACAGCTTAGAATTATAATGTAATTTATATACACGGATACAATTACATAATCCATAATATGGTTTGTTTCATTAATTGATTGATATTATACACGATTCGTTAGAATATTTGACCATAATGAATTGTATTAATTTCTTATGTTTAATGTTACACAAGTTCAAGACTGTGTGTTTAATGTTACACAAGTTCAAGACCGTGTCAACACAAGTTTGAGATAAAACATTGTGTACAATATAAAAATGTTAGAAAATTGATTAATTTGAGAAACAAAAGTAATTATATGACGTAGATAAATTTGTAAATCGAAGTAAATATGAAGTAAATCAAAGAGACGCAAATAGGAAGTTAATACGAAGTAAATAGCTAGAACTGAATACAAATCTGAAGAGCCATCAATGTAGGGGTAAATCGAAGAGACGCAACTACTTACGTGAGTAATAACGGGCCTATAAATAGTAGTATAACCATGGAGTTGAATTCATATCGTAAAAAGGAAACAAAATAATCAGAAATCAGAAAGAAAAAAAAATCAGAAAATTAGAAGAAGAAAATGGAGAAGCATGGATGCAATATTGCAGATCTGAGAAATGAGATTGACGAAAAGCTTGAAGAATTGAGAAGAAAGTTGGACATCCAAAGACAAGAATATCAATATGAAATTGATCAAGTCAAAATTGAGATGACACAGGAGACTGAAGCAATGCATGTTGAAGTGCCCTATATCAATGAAAGCATCAACACGTTGAAAAGAAAATCAACGATCCGATACGATCGTGCAATGATTCTTATACAATGGTTGTAAAGCAGTGATGTGCACAAACTCTCCCAATAAGAGAGTTTGTTACCGAAGTTTCTCGCACCATGGCCTCGTGATCAAATCCCAACCCCACTTTATTTTATTTATGAATTTTTACTTTGTTTAATACTATAATTTATGTAATAAAGTTTCTAATGAAATCATTTATAATATATCTTTTATGTTTTTTATTGTTTGTTTGAATGATATCATGTATGTGGTTTTTTTTTTTTTGAACGCAGTACGTAGTTTCTTATACAACAACGTGTAATGTAAGTTTCTTATACAAATAGCTTGCATGCAAATAAACGAGGGTATTAGGGTTTGCAATTAATAAAAAAATAGAAAAAGAAAGGAATGGATTTGGATGAATACAGAAAAAGAATCTCCATGTTCTGCAACTAATAAAAAGTACAATAAACGATGGGGGTTTGCAATTCATAACAAAACTAGTACTACCTCCATCCCAAAATGTAAATCCGGAGTTTTTCACACAGATTAAGAAAGATTGGTTAAATGAGTTGTGTTATTAATTTTGACGAGAAAAGTATAAAATAACCTTTCACTGCATTTAATGCAAAGTAGTAAAAAGTGGGTGAGTATATAATAAATGAGAGGTAAAAGAAAAAAAATGGTTGGTAAAAATCTCTAAAGAATATTGATGTACAATAATGGTACAATTTCACAGACATTGCTTAAAGTAAAGTTGTAAAATGACCCCAGGAATCTTTTTTGCTTTTCTAGGTCATTGCTTTTCGAGTCATGGCTTAAATTCCTAAATTGACCATGAACTACCAAGCCCCTTAAAAATGCCTCTTAAAATAGCAAAGGTGAATCATTTTAAAAATAGACTCATATATAACATTTTTCAATCTAAAGAGTGGAGACAAGTCACTTGTAAACCTTAAACAAAGCAACAATACCAAGCCCCTTTTGAAGAGAATGGCGAGAACTTTATGGCAAAGAACCAAACTAAACTCAAATATACATCTACTGAGGGAGGTGGAGTCTTGTGTGATGGTTGAATATGTGCACAGGGTGAAGGACTGTACATTAGCCATAGACTGGAAGGAGATGATTCAGATGTGGAATGTGAGTTTATCATCAGTAGGACCGAAGGATCCCAAGTTTGAATTCCTAGAAAAAATTATTCATAGTAATTTCTCTTCTTTTGAGAACATCTCCTCTCCACACACTGGTATCATTAAGATCCTCATTTGGAATTGCAGAGGTGCTGGATCCAAAGAATTTAGGAGGCACATCAAAAAGTTGCTTTTGAAACAGAAACCTGATGTGGCAGTCCTTCTTGAAACCGTCCAGACCAAAAAAAGCCTTTAAAGTCATTGCTAAGATTGGTTTTACAAGTTCCATATAGTCTCCTCCTAATAGAAGATCTGGAGGTATTTTGAATCATTTGGAATTCAGATTTGCTAGATATTAACTGTATTGAAGCCCGCCCAAATAGAATTCATGTTGTCATCTCTGAGAATAATCTTGGTAGGATTGATAACTTCAACTTCAATGTCTCAAATCAGAGCTTGATAGATTTGGGCTACTCTCGACTCGCTTTTACTTGGAGCAAACATGCAACCGCAGAATGGAGACTCTTGTATCTTCAAGATGTGGTGACTCAGTAAAGTCCATTCTTATTATAAAAAATCCTCCTTTAAATTTGATTTGAACACATGTATCGAGCTTAAATTAGTTGATTTATTTAATGTTGTTATGACTATTAGATGTTCTAATTAATGTATTCTTGTTGTGAAGGAGCCTCATTGATTTCTTTGGAACCTCCCCGCTTGAGGGTTGGATTAAGGTCATCACTTATTCCAAATTTTTATGGATAATGATGAGAATGGTAGAGGCATGGTGGCTATTGGTGGGGTCTTCATGCAGACAAGAATGGAAGATTGTTTAGAGGATTCATAGGCTTTATGGGAAGAAACTCCATCCTTCAAGCGGGAATTGATGGCTATCAAAGAAGCTTTGTGGATTGCTAAGGACTATGGTGTCTCCTGTGTTGTTGTGGAATCGAATCTTTCTCCACTATCATGGCTATTAACGGTGGATCTAGGAATGAAGACGGCAGACTACTTTTTGATGATATCCTTGCCTTAAAGAATTCTCGTATAAATGCTAAGGTGTGTTATTCAAATAAAAGGCGGGATGATGGAATAATAGCCAAAGGTTAGTATCTTCAACATTGAGAATTTCGTTGGTGCATGTAATTGTACTTCATTTCTTACTTAGGTTCATTATGGGCCTGATTATCAAGTTTAAACCCTATAATCAAGTTTAAAACAAAACCATATAAACTGGACACAAAGGTAAAGTTGGGTAGAAAATTTGATTTTGATAGATATAATAAGATAATTAAAGAATAATCACGATAGAATAAAATAAAATCATACTCCTTAATTAGTGCTAAGGTTTTCAATTAAAATACTCACGATATAATAAGGTAGTTGATTGGTTTGTGATACTATTGAAGGATTAATTATTATAGAAAAGGTTTTCAAATGAATTTGTTTTGTTTTTTTAAAATAAAAGGTGGAATTTGATTTAAAAAATGTGAATACAAGACTTTGATTCGTTTCAACTACCAAGGTCATGAAGGTTTACGAAGAGTTGGAATTGTTTAAACTACAAAGTCGTCTTAATAGCCATAGTTTTTGAAAAGTGAAATGCCGTATCCATTCATTTAAGTGCTTGCAACGCTACAACTAACCTAAGGGTTAAGATGTATGAGGCACATTAAGATCTTCATTTGGAATTGCAGAGGTGCTGGCTCCAAAGAATTTAGGAGGCACATCAAAGAGTTGATTTTGAAACAGAAACCTGATGTGGCAGTCCTTCTTGAAACCATCCAGGCCAAAAAAGACTTTAAATTCATTGCTAAGATTGGTTTTATAAGTTCCATACAGTCTCCTCCTAATAGAAGATCTGGAGGTATTTGTATCATTTGGAATTCAGATTTCTTTGGATATTAATCAGATTGAAGCCCGCCCAAATAGAATTCATGTTGTCATCTCTAAGAATAATCTTTGTAGGATTGATAACTTCAACTTCAATGTCAGTAACTGTTTCTTGACAGATTTGGGCTACTCGACTGCGCTTTACGTGGAGCAAACATGCAATCGCAGAATGAAGACTCTTGTATCTTCAGCATGTGGTGACTCATCTCCCTAAAGTCCATTCTTATTATAAAAAAATCCTCCTTTAAATTTGATTTGAACACATGTATTGAGCTTAAATTAGTTGATTTATTTAATGTTGTTATGACTATTGGAAGTTCTAATTAATGTATTCTTGTTGTGAATGAGCCTCATTGGATTTCTTTGGAACCTCCTCACGAGGTTGGATTAAGGTCATCACTTATTCCAAATTGCATGGATAATGATGAGAATGGCAGAGGCATGGTGGCTATTGGTGGGGTCTTCACAGATGTGAATGGAAGATTGTTTAGAGGATTCATGGGCTTTATGGGAAGAAACTCCATCCTTCAAGGGAATTGATGGTTATCAAAGAAGCTTTATGGATTGCTATGGACTATGGTGTCAACCAGGTTGTTGTGGAATCTGACTCTTTCTCTACTATCATGGCTATTAACGGTGGATCTAGGAATGAAGATGGCAGACTGCTTGTTGATGATATCCTTGCCTTAAAGAATTCTGGCATAAATGCTAAGGTGTGTTATTCAAATAAAAGGCAGGATGATGGAATAATAGCCAAAGGTTAGTATCTTCAACATTGAGAATTCTGGATGGTGCATGTAATTGTACTTCATTCATTATGGAACTGATTATCAAGTTTAAACCCTATAATCAAGTTTAAAACAAAACCATATAACTGGACACAAAGTTAAAGTTGGGTAGAAAATTTGATTTTGATAGATATAATAAGATAATTAAAGAATAATCACGATAGAATAAAATAAAATCATACTCCTTAATTAGTGCTAAGGTTTTTAATTAAAATACTCACGATATAATAAGGTAGTTGATTGGTTTGTGATATTATTGAATGACTAATAATTATAGAAAAGGTTTTCAAATGAATTTGTTTTGTTTTTTTAAAATAAAAGGTGGAATTTGATTTAGAAAATGTGAATACATGACTTTGATTCGCTTCAACTACCAAGGTCACGAAGGTTTATTTAAAAGTTGGAATTGTTTCAACTACAAAGTCATCTTAATTGCCATAATTTTTGAAAAGTGAAATGCCGCATCCATTCATTTAAGTGCTTGCAACGCTACAACTAACCTAAGGGTTAACCTAGGCTATATATATTCTGGGATGATACTGAGATAAATACCGTATATCTCTAAATCAGGAAGCACATCAAAGAAAAGAAATGGCAATGGAAATGAACGAATTCATGAAAATGCTGGAGGAAGAAAGACAACAGATGAGAATCATATTCAAGCAAGAACTGAAGGAAGAGATGAAGCGGTTAAGAAAGGAATTTAAGCACCAACTGGAGGAGAAAAAGCAAGACATGATGGCACAGAGACGGGAACTTCTTCATGAAATCGAGAACATCAACTTGAAGGTGGTTGAGGAGGTTGAATCAAGAGACTGTGAGGTGGCAAATCTGAAAGACACTGTGCAGACCTACAAGAGGAAAATCAATCAAGTTGTCCAGGTTTACAACGAGACGTCGGGGAAAAGGATTGCATATATTCCAAATTATTTGTGATTTCTGAAAAACTTTGTTGTTGTTTTTTCTGTTTGTTTCCAGAAAATTTTTAATTTGGTTTTAATTTCTGTTTGTTTAATTTATTTTCATGTCTTGAAACTACTGCTTTTATTTTTATATTCATGTTTATTGTATAATATATTTATCGGATTATTTATTTTCTTTGGAAATTGCATGAGTTCACTTTTGGTTTTAATGTCCTCCCTCATACACTGCTTGAGGAACTCCCAATCCATTTTGGTATGTTATGCTTTTTCGTTGGGGTTGGTTTGGTTTGTATATGTTACACAAGTTTAACCTGTGTCAATTTGAATCGTATATGTTGTTTTTTAACTTTGTAATTTTGTTATAATTTTGTAACCCAATATCAAAACAAAATTGTTATGTGATTCATATGAATTAAGGAAAGGTTGGAAATCAATTTACTGCATGAAAAAATGAATACTGCATGAAAAACAAGATGTAATCCATTCCAACTTTGTCTTTGTTTTTCTGCTTTTTTAATTTTAGTTTTTCTGCTTGTTTAATTTTAGTTTTTCTGCTTGTTTCTAGAAACTTTGGTTTTAATTTTTCTGTTTGTTTAATTTATTTTCATGACTTGAATCATATTTTATTATAATAATTATAATAATATAATAATAATAGAGAAAAGAAAATAAAGAAGAAAATAAAGAAGAAGAAAAAACGAATAGTGGGAAGCAAATCAATCGGGCGACTGTATGAAAAGAAGAAGACAAAAGAAGGAATATATTCCATTCCAATGGGTGACACGGTTAAAAGAGGACAAAAGTAGACAGAATCAGCTGGACAAGGGGCAGTGGGTTGTTGGTCAAGTGTTGAAGATTGTGTCATAGTTGACCGTGTACATTCCCCTTCATTTCATATTATTAAGCGAGGGTAGAAGTAGTAGTAGTATCCTCTAGAGGGGAAATGTGGCTGTATAGAACACATTTTTTGAAACTTGTGCTTCTGTTTCTGCTTTCACCATGTCATCCTCTTTTGGCTCAACCTCTCCCACTCTATTGTCTCCATTTTTCAGCATGACATCCGTCAATTCTATCCAGAACTATAGGGATTATTTTGCCGATCGCGTGCACTTACCCGAGAGGATCCAGAATCTAAACAAGATTGATGGGAGAGGATCTCTGTTTCGTGTGTCTTATTCCGGCTGGCGCCATTTTCTTCTTAGTCCCATTGGGAGGTGTAACAAAACCTTGGTCCATGAGTTTACGCTGCTCGCTCGTCAGAGGCTCATCCGTTGAAGAGGTTTCGCCTGCCTCGTCCGGGGTATCCAAGTGCGCTTCTTTCCGGCGGACATAAATGAGTTTCTACAACTCCTCGCTTCGATCCACCTTGCATTTTGAGACGGCTGGGATCTTGACAACGAAGATCGTTATTTTTCTCGGTGGTTTGACGCAGATGCGGCTCTGTTCTCAAGAGATATGACGAGCCTGTTCAAAATGCCGTTGCCTCCGGGTTATGTCGGTGGTATCCAAAATGGAAGCAGCTTTATCAACACCAGGCTATTCCGCCGATAACCCTGAAGTGTTAACTGATGAAGAGGCCATTCTTATACATGCTATATGTACTCCGGATGTGAATGTCGATTGGGGGCTCACTATTCGTCACGAAGCCATTAACTTTGCAAGGGATATGAGGCCTAACCGTCTGATACCATTTTCTTGGATGATTTCAAGTCTCTGCACCACCAGCTTTGGAATGGCCTTGATGCCCCGCGATCAATATGTCCGTATAAACTCTATGCACTACTAGGGGCACTTTTTCTTATATGGCCATAGGCCCCTTGTTTTGGACAAGACTACTGAAAGGATGTAGGATCTTAGATCTAAACGAGTTAGATCTACGCGCAGCGGATGGATCACGATTTATATATCACAATACATAAATAAAGGATTTAACTACTACAAGAGGGTTAAGATCATCTTACCAATAGTAGGAAGAGAAGCCAAGATCTTCCAATGTGTTCTCCAAACGGTGGTTGGTGGACACTAATCCTTGGAATTGAAACCTCCTTGATATGCATCCAAGAAAAACTCCAAGTTTTTCTTCAACCATAAAACCAAGACAAGAAACAAGTTTTCTCTCTTTATTTGTGTGTATGTAGGTCGAAATTTCACCTCGTCATATGTCTTGGAAGAACTCTCTTTATATAGGAGAGTAAATCCTTGGCCTCCAAGTTTCTAATTAATTAAATAAATAATTAAAAAGAAATCACAATAAAGGATAATTCCATTTATAAATGATTGTGATTAATCAATCAATCAATTACAAATCAATTATCTTTTATTAATTAATTATTTAACAAGTAAATAATTAATCGCACAAGAAAATCAATTCTTGCCTTTTAATGACTAGAGGCGCCACACACACCTCAGAGTTTAGGCCACACGTAAAATGTCTTTTCATGTATTATATTATTCAAACCCAACTAAATAATATTTCGCATATCAATTAATTAATTTTAAACCAATTAATTATCAATGAGGCCCAATAACAGGAAAAACACCCGAATTATAGGAGCCACATTGGGGACCATGGACTATAACCGAGTAGCTCCAATAACTAAGTAAAATATTCATCGAATGTAATATTCATACTTAAATTATTAATTCGGGATTACGCTACCATAAACCCAAATCGAACTCTACCAATTATAGATATATACTTACACTCAACCCCCATGAGTAAATAAGCATCCACCGATATAATCACTACATACGAACTAACCCTCCATGATCGCCCATTACGAGTGGGAAGTCTCCGTGAACCCGACTCGAATATCTTATCCTTAATTACCATTAACCCCGATAATCAATTAGTTCACATATCGACTAGTGATCAATTAGTCTAATATGAACTCGGCTAATTGATCACTTTCTTAGGGCTAACAAACAAGGGACTATCTCTACTTCCCGCAGGAAGGAATGGATTCCATGTCCGCGTGAAAATCGTAACTACTCACTCATCAGGAGATAATGCCAATGAGAAGTGGCTTGGAACACATATTTAAGTGTACCGTAACTAACACATCAAACACTACCCGAGACAAGCAAAGACTCGTGATCACCTCGAGGATTAAGGTTGATCCATATATGATCATCTATTGATTTAATAAGATTCCTCGATTATCGAATTATATCGAGAAATTCAGATTAAATAGGTCCAGTCCTATATGAATGCCATCATATATAAATGCCCCACGTAGGTACCCTCTACCGACAGTCCGGATAAGACTATCACACTCTAAGGTGTTAGGCGCATTATTGGTGTTTTAATCAAGAGACCCTAAACTCGATTAAGTTCACCACGGACTAACAGATTTAAGTATATCACCACTAACTCAATCCTCACGTGCATGCCATACACCTCGCGAGTTAAGCGGTTACATCTCGATATACTTAGGGTTTGCAGTAGTGTATTACTTACAAGCACAAAGCAAGTAATAAGGTGAGATAAATTCTGTCACCAAAAACAATTACACAAATTGTCTTTCAGGCACTACACCTAACAATTTCCCACTTGCACGAAATGACAAGCAACGATTTTTTTTAGAGCACACCATTTATCACCTTATTCACAACACTCTCCCACTTGCTCTAAAAGCAGCTGAGATATATCCCTCAATGTTGTACCCTCCAAGTACTCGACTTGCTACACTGATTAGTTTGGTTGTCGGCTCGAGACGATCTTTAGGATTGAAACGTTGCCAGTCCATCTAATCAGGCGGTACTCTCTCTCAATATGCTTTTGACCTCTAATGACTGAGAAGATCCTTCTAAGCTATCTCTTCACTATTTTCACAACGAAGTGATATCGGCTCACTGGGCCTGGAATTACTCCCAGATCAGAAAAGAAATTGCTAAGCCATATCGCCACTCTAGCTGCTCCGAAAGCTGCTACGTATCCGATTAACTAAAATCGAATTGGAGGTTCTGGATTTCTCCAGACTATAGCTCTATCACAATGAGTAAACACTGAGCCCGAGATCATCCCAACGATCATCCTTAATCTAACTATAAGTTAGAATCGGTGTAGTCAACCATATTCAAGTATGCACCCGAATATACAAGCACATTATTCCTCATTCTTCAAAGATAATTGAGGACGTACTAAACCGCTATTCAAAGCTCGAATCCGAGATTCGACTACTATTGACTTGTGATAACCTGACTTGCCGTTATCCTAGAGAGACTCTATCCTATTTTCTCTTTATCCGAAGATTTAGAGAATCATTCCTGAGAGGTAGGGTAGGACTACTCTCGATGAATACTGCATCCGTATATGCAAGATCATCTTAACTAATAAGACGGATGGGGTAGCCAATGACTCATTCTTGTGAATTTGACCGAATCAAATTTTTAGAATATAGTCCAATTCTCTCATCCAGAGAATCTTGGCGTGTCAGTTTCCGACTTCAGATAGCACACCCATGTTGTTTCCAACCGTTTCAGTGTTATCATTCATGAACACTAATACTACTACTTTACCAATATTGATATCCAATCTACGAAAGACTTATCAATATTCTGGTCAAGTCCACATATTTTTAAATCATGTGACTTTAAATGACCACGAGGTTCTCTTAAATCCACAAAGGATATAAGCCGCGACAGTCATCCTGCCGTTTGTTCTAACCATGACCATTCTATTCCGAATGAATCCAGATTCTGTTTTTCGGCAAGAAAGTCTCAGGGAATCACCCCTTTTTTCTGCTTTCTAACGAA
The DNA here is from genome assembly GCA_026214975.1 of Gentiana macrophylla. NCBI lineage: Eukaryota > Viridiplantae > Streptophyta > Magnoliopsida > Gentianales > Gentianaceae > Gentiana > Gentiana macrophylla. The sequence goes on from CM047812.1 coordinate 66,813,153, forward strand.
ATTTAGCAAGACTGAGTGGTGAGAGAGTTCAAGGTCTGGTTAACTCTCTACTTGTCAGGGAATCACCCCTATACCAGTCAACTTTGCGCTGAAAGTTTAAACTTTCCTATTCATTCGACTCTTTTCCGTGTAGATCCATTTGCTCCCACTAGGCCTGAGACACTCAGGTGGTTCTACAAGAGGCTGAACAGAACTGGAGTATCAAAACTCCATTCACAGGGTTAAACCAACATCTATGATCAGAATCCTATAAAGCCCACTAAGAGCCATAAGTTATCAATCTCCCCAGTAGACCATAAAGTCCACAAAACCACAAAACCACAATGGGTCAACGGTTAAACCATACTCCCACTGCATTTTGGGTGGATTGACATTCTGATCTAGTAGTATTTATCAATGTAATCACCAACAACTGATGTTGGACGTGGTCTGATTAAATCAGATAGTAACTACCTTTGGGTAACCGTACTCCAAGGTTTAAGGCTGTTACATATAGATTCTATCAGAAGCCTTGTGACAGTTCAACTGTCACTTTCTGATCTCAAGAATCTTATAACCAACCTTCACTCGTCACATTAAGATATTTCACGAACAGTCAAAATCTAAACGTACGCGCAAAATCTCCAGTCCTACCTTCAAGCATTAAATGCTAAATGCCTACATTTACGAAAGTGGTGTGAACCGAAGTCACTCCTTATCCATAAATTCACTAGCATCTTCTAGGTAGACTTCTCGGTTTACATTATAATGTTAACCATTATTTTGCAACAAATTATCTTAATCGAGTTCAGCAGTGTATTGTAGCACATCAATAACTATATAGGGCAATTCTATGGTTTCTTCCTCAATGAGAAACATTCCACTGGGAGCGGGCCGAGCATCAGTCCCAAAACTATGTGATAGCCTATTTACGAGCATGGAATACTCTATTCTCTCGCTAAAATCGAGACTCCTCCTCATATTCTTTCGATAAACTAAATCGTGTTTCGAGTAGTTATCAAACAAAATGTCACTACTCAAAATCTCCCACTAGCTTGTATCTCTCACTAGACCACGAAGGTCATGAAGAACAAGCTATGTTACCCCTTCAAATCTATTACCATTTCCCAATTGAAAGGAAGCTTAGTCATTATTCCTTTAAGACAGTGTTCCGAGACTGGGAGATAGGAATAACCCTTAGCCAGTCATTAGGTCTTATCTCTAGGATATATGCACTAATTAATAGATTTTGAAGAATCATTTATCTTAATACGGAAACCGTTTGCCTATAATAGTTTAAGACGTGTTATATATACCTTTTCAGCATTTCTTAGTGGTTCTGACTTTATCAAACAAAAGTCCGAGTCTCGGATTCGTACAAATGTCATCTTCACTTTGTTTAAGGCAACTGTAGTATCGAGATGAAAGTGAATCCATTTGTTTCAACAAATCTGTAAACAGAAAAATAAATTTTTATGTGATATTCAAGGATAGAATCAAATTCATTTCCTTATATCACTCCCACTATTATTCTATTGAAATTACGCCCGTTGTTACTCTATTAATCGTTAATGCACAAGCTTTCCTTGTTCTTCCAAAGAACTAAGCTACCGAGTCAAGTTACTCGGTTAAGAAAGTCGCTAAGGATTCATTGGTTAGTGATCCGAAATCACTTTCCTTATCTTATACTTTCTTTATTTAATGTTTCGGTTTAGCCTCAAAACTTCAGTTAAGATGATTAACACTTATAGACATTCTTTCCCATTCTTAACTTTCCTTAAAAGGAAATAGTCTTGAACTAGCAGTTCGTTTGAGTAGACACTACTCGTGAACTGTGGGATGTCTAATGAAAGCGTTACCTAGTGGGACTAATTTTCTAATAAATTGAAAAAACATAAGACAAAAGCTCCCACTAGTTTATGGGTTCCAAATACCGTCTAACTAGCGACACTTTAATTTATGATTCTCCAATTTTTCTATTAGAAAATTTCTCGTGTAGACACAACACAATTAAAATTCACTAGAAGAATTTTATCGTCCCAATCATCTTTCTAACTGTCTACAGTCGTCTCTCGTTCAACACGATTGACAACAGTGACATCCTTATTTATGTCACATAAGTTCTGAACGCTCTAGTTACTAATTAATTATCACTGAGGATGTAGGATCTTAGATCTAAACGAGTTAGATCTACGCGCAGCGGATGGATCACGATTTATATATCACAATACATAAATAAAGGATTTAACTACTACAAGGGGGTTAAGATCATCTTACCAATAGTAGGAAGAGAAGCCAAGATCTTCCAATGTGTTCTCCAAACGGTGGTTGGTGGACACTAATCCTTGGAATTGAAACCTCCTTGATATGCATCCAAGTTTTTCTTCAACCATAAACCCAAGACAAGAAACAAGTTTTTCTCTCTTTATTTGTGTGTATGTAGGTCGAAATTTCACCTCTTCATATGTCTTGGAAAAACTCTCTTTGTATAGGAGAGTAAATCATTGGCCTCCAAGTTTCTAATTAATTAAATAAATAATTAAAAAGAAATCACAATAAAGGATAATTCTATTTATAAATGATTGTGATTAATCAATCAATCAATTATAAATCAATTATCTTTTATTAATTAATTATTTAACAAGTAAATAATTAATCAGACAAGAAAATCAATTCTTGCATTTTAATGACTAGGAGGCGCCACACACACCCAGGGTTTAGGCCCACAGAAAATGTCTTTTCTGTGTATTATATTATTCAGCCCAACTAAATAATATTTCGCATATCAATTAATTAGCCCAGCCAATTAATTATCACTGAGGCCCAATAACAGGAAAAACACCCGAATTAAAGGAGCCACATTTGGGACCATGGACCTATAACCCGGTAGCTCAATAACTAAGTAAAATATTCATCGAGCAATGAATATTCATACTTAAATTATTAATTCGGGATTACGCCACCATAAACCCAAATCGAACTCTACCAATTATAGATATATACTTACACTCAACCCTATGAGTAAATAAGCGTCCACGGATATAATCACTACATACGGACTAACCCTCCATAGACTGTCCATTCTGAGTGGGAAGTCTCCGTGAATCCGACTCGGAATATCTTATCCTTATTTACCATTAACCCCCTGATAATCAATTAGTTCACATATCTGACTAGTGATCAATTAGTCTAATATGAACTTGGCTGATTGATCACTTTCTTAGGGCTAGCAAACAAGGGGACTATCTCTCTACTTCCCGCATGAAGGAATGGATTCCATGTCTGTGAAAATCAGAACTACTCACTCATCAGGAGATAGTGCCAATGAGAAGTGGCTTGGAACACATATTTAAATGAACCGTAACTAACACATCAAACACTACCCCGAGACAAAGCACCACTCGTGATCACCTCGGGATTAAGGTTGATCCATATATGATCATCTAATGATTTAATAAGATTCCTCGATTACGAAATTATATCTAGAAATTGATTAAATCGGTCCGATTCTATATGAATGTCATCATATATAAATGCCCCAGCGTAAAGTACCCTCTCACCGACAGTCCGGATAAGACTATCACACCCTAAGGTGTTGCGGGGCGCATTATTGGTGTTTTAATAAGAGACCCTAAACTCGATTAAGTTCACCACGGACTAATGATTTAAGTATATCACCACTAACTCAATCCTCACGTGCATGCCATACACTGAGTTAAGCGGTTACATACTAATATACTTAGGGTTTGCAACAGTGTATTACTTACAAGCACAAAGCAAGTAATAAGGTGAGATAAATTATGTCACCAAAAACAATTACACAAATTGTCTTTCGGGCACTACACCTAACAACTACATCCTCGAGGAATGTATGATATTGTCGAAAACAACTCTTGCTCTGAGTTTTGTAAGTATTTGAATCTAATTGATCGAACCAATATGATATGTCCGTTTATGGTGTCTTACGTGAGTATGTCACACGATAAGTCTGTTTATGGTGTCATACGTGAGTATGTCACACCGTAAGTCCGTTTATGGTGTCTTACGTGAGTATGTCACACGATAAGTAGTCCTAATGGAATCGGAAGTCTGTTTATGGTGTTTTACGTGAGTTATGGTGTCTTATGTGAGTATGTCACACAATAAGTCTGTTTATGGTGTCTTACGTGAGTATGTCCACCAGAAGTCCATTTATGGTGTCTTACATGAGTATGTCACACGATAAGTCTCTTTATGGTGTCTTAAGTGAGTATGTCACACAATATGTCCGTTTATGGTGTCTTACGTGAGTATGTCACACGATAAGTCTGTTTATGGTGTCTTACATGAGTATGTCACACCGTAAGTCCGTTTATGGTGTCTTACGTGAGTATGTCACACGATAAGTAGTCCTAATGGAATCGAAAGTCTATTTATGGTGTCTTACGTGAGTACGTCACACCTTAATAATGGAATCGGAAGTCCGTTTATGGTGTCTTACGTGAGTATGTCACACGATAAGTCCGTTTATGGTGTCTTACGTGAGTATGTCACACCATAAGTCCGTTTATGGTGTCTTAAGTGAGTATGTCACACGATAAGTCTGTTTATGGTGTCTTGCGTGAGTATGTCACACCGTAAGTCCGTTTATGGTGTCTTACGTGAGTATGTCACACGATAAGTAGTCCTAATGGAATCAGAAGTCTATTTATGGTGTCTTATGTGAGTATGTCACACAATAAGTCTGTTTATGGTGTCTTACATGAGTATGTCACACCAGAAGTCCATTTATGGTGTCTTATGTGATTATGTCACACGATAAGTCCGTTTATGGTGTCTTACGTGAGTATGTCACACCAGAAGTCCGTTTATGGTGTCTTACGTGAGTATGTCACACCGTAAGTCCGTTTATAGTGTCTTACGTGAGTATGTCACACGATAAGTAGTCCTAATGGAATCGGAAGTCTATTTATGGTGTTTTACGTGAGTATGGTGTCTTATGTGAGTATGTCACACAATAAGTCTGTTTATGGTGTCTTACGTGAGTATGTCACACAAGAAGTCCGTTTAGGGTGTCTTACATGAGTATGTCACACCAAAAGTCCGTTTATGGTGTCTTACGTGAGTATGTCACACGATAAGTCTGTTTATGGTGTCTTACGTGAGTATGTCACACCGTAAGTCCGTTTATAGTGTCTTACGTGAGTATGTCACACGATAAGTAGTCCTAATGGAATCATAAGTCTATTTATGGTGTTTTACGTGAGTTATGGTGTCTTATGTGAGTATGTCACACAATAAGTACATTTATGGTGTCTTACGTGAGTATGTCACACCGTAAGTCCGTTTATGGTGTCTTACGTGAGTATGTCACCACGATAAGTAGTCCGTTTAATTTTTTTAATTATTATTAATTATTATTTAGTAGTAGTAAGAAGATGTATTAACTAATTTTTTAAATAATCAATTAATATTGATGATGTAACTAACTAGAGATGTTTTTTTAATTTTGTATTTGTTTTTTTTAATTATGTGATCGGAATCGAACCCTAATCTCCCCCTCCATCATCATCGATTCCCGCCTTTAAGCTGCTCCCCTCCCAATTGTTGCAACCAAAAGCTTTCCCGCTAAGAATCACCCAAAATTTTGAAATTTTCAAATTATTTGACTTATTTGATTTGAATTCTTGACCCACAAATAACCCCTCTAACCTAACCCAACTACACCCCCGCCCTTTTCATTGATGTATTTCCCTAGTTTGTTCTTCCCACCATTCAACCTTCAAAATCTCCATTATAGAAACCAAACATTCACACTCTACAATTAATAAATAAAAATAAATGATACTACCGGCTTTCCCAGGTAACTATTTAGTTTTTCCAGAATGCTGTTACATTTTTTTTTCTATTCGAGCTAATTTCTAACATATTTGTGTGAATTAACAAAGCATCAATGACTTAACTGAGCTAATTTTGGTGAGTCACTCTGCTCTTTTGTTTTAGCTTTTCTTCTAGGGGCTTTCCGAGGCAACTATTTAGTTTTTCCAGAATTTTGTTACATTTTGTGAATTCGGCTCATTTCTAACATATTTGTATGAATTAACAGAGCACCAATGACTTAACATAGCTAATTTTGGTGAGTTACTCTCGCTTTTTGTTTTAGCTTTTCTTGAGGGCTTCCTTATTGGTATTCTTCAATTGTTTGCGGGGTCATATGTGACACGAGTTTGTATGTATGCCCTTGTGAATTTTGTTACATTTTTGTGAATTTGAGCTAATTTCTAACATATTGAGGTGAATTAACCGAGACATCAATTACTTAACAGAGCTAATTTTGGTGACTTGTGTAGAAAAACATAAACTGGAAGAGTGAAAGTGTTAATAAAAGGAACTTGTATTTTCTTATTGATTTTTCGAGTGCTCTGAATATTACAATATATAGCCCTCTTCTCAAGTAGGTTCTCCACCTAAGACTCTATTCTTAGATAATTACAGTGCTTTTTCAAATATACAATGTTTTTTTGAATAATAAACACTTAGACTAGATAATCACTACATAAGAAAACCGGATCACTTTGGACTCTTGATCACACCACATACTCCAGCTCTTTCTGATGATAAATTCAACATATTATCTCATTTATGCCTTATCCCCCCAATGACTGGTATTTGAATGCGGGTTTGAATCAATTTAAACTGCTATTTGCTGATTTATCTGTTAATTTGTTGATTAATCTCTTCTTGCTTTCCAGCTGTTCGACTTATGCCTGAGAGAATAAGCTTTGAATGATCTGCTGCTTGTTTAAATTGCCTGTTGTATTTATCTGTTTGACTTGCTCTTTTTCTCATAATTCTTGGCCTTTCTTGGGCTTTTTTTGGTTGATATTGTTGTTGCTATTGTATGGGCTTGCTGCTGCATCTAATAAATTACTATGCTCTTATGAATTATGTTGTTTTGAAACGAATAAGCAGTCAATTATACACAATATTTTTTTTCCTTTTCATAGTGTCTGCAATCTCTGAAGCAAAATATGAAGAGTACTTCTCCGATTTCCAGTTCTTCTAGCAAGGTAAATGAATCTGGGCCATTTTATGAGCATACATTGATATGCAAATGTGGTCTTCCTGCTAAATTGGTGACCTCAGGATCACAGGCTAACCGAGGGAGGCTTTTCTACGGTTGTCCTTATTGGCCGGTATGACAAATTATTTCGGTTATACTTTCCTTCTCTTTCAAGGGATAATGTGTCTGTATAATAATTGGAATTTCTTATTTTACAGGATGAAGGCTCATGTGACTATTTCATATGGCATGACAAGGTGGCTGCATCTACTAGGCCATATGGCAAGATGTTTTCATCCACTAGGCCACATGAACATGTTACCTCTGGGAACTTGATGAAGAAAACAGATAAACTTGAATACACAATCAGTGTCCTTCAAAATGATATTGAAATGATAAAGTGCATGCGAGACAATGATGCAAAAAAATTGAACAAGTTGAGATCAACGTCATCGAGTTACTGAGAGGTCGCAATTCAGATTCCATGGTTCAAATGTTACTCCATGATAGAGAAAGGATTGCTCGCCTGGAGACACTACTTGAGAAGATCAGGCTAGGGAATGATTCCTCTCAAAAGAAACTTGTATTATTGACTATTACTTGTCTAACCTTTTATTTCGTATTTCATCTTACCAAGTAAAAACTTAAGTTCTTGGAATTCTGTATTTTTCTGTAGACTGGATTTGGTTTTCTTATCTAATGGTTATTTGAAGGATTTGAATGGTAATCACAAGAAAAAAAAGGAGAACAACCAAAGACATCAATGTTTTACAAGTTTAAACTGTTTCGGGGCTACACAAGCTTAAACTTATTTCCGGGGATGACACAAGTTTAAACATGTTTTAGAGTGAATGTTTTATAACACCCTTAATGGACCTTAAAACACCGCATTCGTGACACTCGAGCAACTTCCTTCACATTAAACAAATGAGAACAACCAACACATCAATTTTCCATCATTCAAAATACAACATCATCTATATCTTCCTGATTTAAACATCAACCAAAAGAGAACAACCAACACATAGAATTTGCCATTATTCAAAATACAATAACAAACAAACAAAGAAAAAGGTAACAAGATTGAATAGCCACAAATGTAAACATCTCATCATCTTCATCAACATTAATACTTAAACAGCCACAATATGTATCCCATCGCCTTCCTGTAACATTGTCAAAGAAAAAAGGTAACAAGCTTAATGCAATGTAACATGATTGAATAAAAAAAGAACTCTAAATATTAATACATACAATACCTTATCATGGAAAAGTAGGAGTGTCGTTGGTGAGCATTTCTCCACCAATCAAACTCTTACAAGTGGGAGCGTAATGACCATTGACACAGTATTTGCCACAAACATACTTCGTCTTTCTGTCCTCGGCTGAGCGTTTCCTCTTTTTTGATGGCCGTCCACTTTGTCTCTTTGGCACCTTCGGTGGCAAAACCACATCGTTAAGCACATCATCGGGATACACACATTCATCTTCATTTTGAAGTGGATACACACATTTGGAATAAGCTAGCCTCTAACAACTGACGCTATAATACCAAGTGCAATACTTGGAGGTTTGCTTCCCTATGTACTTCAACACAGCAGCTGCATGCTCGTATGGATACATATCCAACTGGAATTTTGTACATGTACACGTCTTCAAATCCAACTCAACGATGTAAGAAATAACAGCATCCTTGTCACGAACATCATACTTATCTGAGGAAAGTGGATTAACTAAAAATCGTTTGGCTGACTCGAAGCTTTTGTTCACTTCGATTTCAATTTTAGGAGAAAGAGCATCAAGGCAATTTGTAGATGATTCATTTATTTTAGCAAACCAATCTTAAAACATCTCCCGGATATGTTCAATCAACCCAACAATTGAAAATTCTCAAGCACACTTTAGCCTAGCATTCACAGACTCGGCATGGTTTGTGGTCATATGTTGTAACGAAATCCTCAAATTTAGCTCTAGCCCACATAGGGAATTCTGCTTCTTTCAAATATTCGTTATCTTTCGGACATTTACTACATAAAGTGTCAAAATGCAACTTGAATTCTGCTTCAGTATAGGCCTCTGCAGCTTTCTGAAAGAGCTTTCCTGCACCACGTCTCGGATATTTCATCCTCAAATTCTTTTGCATGTGATACATGCAATGCCCATGGTGCCCATTCTTAAACACCGCATTGAAAGATGTTTTAATACTATCGGCGCGATCAGAAAGTATCACAAGATCATTCGTGTCCCCAATGATGTGTTTTAGCTTATCAAAAAACCATGTCCAACACTCTATACTTTCTGAAGCAACAACACCCAAAGCAAGTGGAAATATTTGATGATTTGCATTTTGACATGTTGCCACAAGTAAGGTCCCTTTATAACGTGTTTTCAAATGCATGCCATCCACATAAATTACTTTCCGCATCGCCAACTGATAACCCTCAATACTTTGACCAAGTGCCATGAAAGAGTATTTGAAAACATTCCCACCACTTTTTTCAATATGATATATAGTGTCCGGGTTTGTAGCCTTCAGCCTATAACAATATTTGGGTAATTCTCCCCAACTTTTGTTTGGATTACCCTTTATCAATCCTTCTGCATAACCCTTAGCTCTGTACGCCTTGCAATAAGTTACATCATATCCAAAATCTTGCTGGAAATCTTGCATCAAGTCCTTTGATGCTTTAATACGATTGACATCTTTAAACCTTGTGGCAAAGTATATGCCAATTAGCTTGTGCGTAGCATGTCTATGGTCTTTTCGAGGAGCAATAGGTGGGCAGCTATGCTTATTTGCATACGTTACCACTACAAATCGCTCAGAAGGTGCTTGAAGTTTGGTGGCTCACAAACGCCATTTGCATCCGGCGGCTTCACATAAAATTGAATAAATGCTTTTGTTGGAAGTTTGCGTTTTGAATTCAAACTTGTACTTCGTAGCCCATTTCACAAGTTTGAATACCAAAAAACTTTCGCATTTAAACGGATCATTCACACGAAAGTCTTCATGTTCGGGAATGCACACTAAAGTATCACCTACAGTACGGCTACAACGAAAGTCTTCATGTTCAATTCTTAGCAAGTTAACCACAGTTGGGGGTGCATTCAAGGGATCAACAATCTAGTTTCTCACAACAAAGCCATCAACATTCTCATTTGACATTTCATCAGCCCCCTTCATGCTAATTCTCTGATATGATTCTTCTAAATAAACATCTTCACCCAAATTCGACAATAAGGAGTCTTCAAGTTGCTCATTAAAGTCACCCCACGTGTTCAAATGAGAATCTTCGACACAAGTGTCTATGCTTTCTTCTTACATCCAACAACATATTTTTCATCCCACTCCCAACAACATCCACATCTATCTCTTCATTAACATTCTGTTCAACACATATCTCTATGCTTTCTATTCTTACATCCGACATCTCTTTCATGCCATTCCCAACAACATCCACATCTATCTCTTCATTAATATTCTTTTCAACACATGTCACTATGCTTTCTATTCTTACATCCGACATCTCTTTCATGCCATTCCCAACAACATCCACATCTATCTCTTCATTAACATTATTTTCAACACATCTCTATGCTTTCTATTCTTACATGCAACATATCTTTCATCCCATTACCCAAAACATCAACATTTGTCTCTTCATCTCTTTCAACACATGTTTCTTGAGTTTCATAAATCTCGGTACACTTTACCTTTTCCTTCAAACTTATTAATAAAGCATCTTGTTTTAAATTAGATATGAACCGATTCACAAGCTTATCGCAATCAAGCACCATCGGTCTAGCTTTACTAATGGATACCATATATTTCATCTCAAACTCAAAGAATGTTGTATCGATTTCCAACTCATTTTTCACCGTGTCATACAATTCTTCAAATGTAATGTTTTTTTGACACTCAAAATAGTCGAGACTTCTTCGGATTCACATTCTACATACTTCCAAGACCATGGACCATTGACGTATTTTTCAACCTCCACGGGGTAAAATATAAAAATACAAACTTTATCTTCCATCACGCTTCACCGAGATCCTGTTTTATTCAATACAATAATTACAAACCAATATACACATACACAAAATCCATAAATCTTGAATGTAGCATTGGATTCAATTTATTTTAAATCACAAATCAATATCAATTCCGTTCAAATAGCAATTAACAAGTTTAAAATTGTCTCACACTATAATCAAGCTTTTAATACGTTACCATTCACCTTGAAATGCAGATAGAAGTTCACATAGCCATTAACAAGTTTAAACTTGTGTCACACTATAATCAAACTTTTAATACGATTACCATTCATCTGGAAATGCAGCTAGAAAATATAACAAGATAGATATAGATAGTCATACCGGGTAATAACAACTGCACAAATCACCAATTCAACATATAACCAATTCAATTTAGATCAAATAGCCATTTTCAATCGGGGTCGCCCCCATTTTCAATTCAATTCAGAGATAAACACACGGTTTAAGCTAATCCCGCAAGGGTAAGTAAACTAACAAACTCAATTTGCCTAAATCATTCAACACCACATACACACCTTTCTAATCTCAAAATCATATACAACACAAACTCAATCGTTTACATGCAATTGAATGGTATTAGCTTAATTTACATTCACATACCGATATGGAGAGCCAAGAAACCCTTTCGATTACCACCCAGCTCGGCTCGGACAATGATTGACAGAGAATAAGAAGACAGGGCTGTTCCGGCGAGGACAATGACTAGACACCGAGAGAGAGACGGAGCAGAGTAATTTGGTTTGCGAAGAGAGGGACTGAGCAGAGTAATTGGCTTTGCACAGGGCCGGCCCTCGCTTTTGTTGGGCTTAAGACCAAGTCCCCGAATTGGGCCTTTAGTTGAAGTTGTTTTTTTTTTTAAAAACATACTTATTGTTAGATATTTTTTCATAAATAAATATTTTGGTTATCGTTTACATACGAGTTGCCGTACAAATTAATGTTATCGCAACGAAACGGGGTTCGAGGGGGCGTCCTTCGCAGGGTCGGAGGGCGAGCCAACTCGTGGGGGTTCGGGGCGCGCTCCCAAACCTAAACCAATGCATGCATCGTGATTCGCGTGAAGGATATGCATTTTGGATACATGCATTTTCGAACGGATATGTACTTACCCTTTTTCGTGTAAGGGTTGCATGCTTTCATCCGGTGAACAATGACAACTCCTACTTTCGTGCAGCGAGTACCTCCATTCGTTTATAGGGTACTTGCACGTGCTATAAGAAGCATAAGTATGCAGACGAAAATTCATAAGTTTGACAACATCATCGAAAAACTTTGATTGTCCTCGGGTTTGATTCAAACAAGTCATTTGTTTGAATCAAACACCCCGATGTAACTGAAGAGATTTTCATTTGATCCCTTAGTGACAAATCGTGTGGGACTAAACATCTCTTAAAAGACAACGTTATTAACGTGTCTTGGAGTTTAATTTCTGTCAAATCTTAAGTACTACATTTTTTCCAACACTTATTGCGTTTTTAACATCCGTAAATGCAAAAATTAATAAAACTTGTTTGTATATCTTCATTTTTTTGGCCAAATAAATTTTTATTGGGGCCTTTATCGATTGGAGTAAAAAAAATCGGCCTTTATCAAAAAGAAAATTAACTTATTATATTATGTTGGATCGGATTAAATCTACACGTCTTTTTTTTTTTCTTTTAATAAACATTATCATTGTCACGCCGACACACCGCTATGACTTAAGACACTGGTCTCTGGTGGCTTAGATAGGGGCCGCCATGGCTTTGTAAAGGGGGAATAGTCCGTTTGATCGGATTTTGGCGCGATAGAAAATAGCTTGATCGGAGTTTGGCGCGTAAATTAGGGTGGTTATTTTACCCGCCCTAATTTAGGGTGTGAGATTTGGAGTCAGGTTAAGAAATAATTAACTAAGATTTTTATTTAAGAGTTAATTACATTTTTAGGGTTAAGTAAATTACCTCAAATCAAGAAGGGTAAGGGAATTATTGGTTTTTTACCAACTTGTATAATCCAAGCTTAATCATAATATGAATTATGTGATAAGTTTATTTTGCAACAATTTGTGTGAACAAACTCATATAACCAAAAGCCCCTAAGATTTTCCCTATTTTTTAATTTAATTTTCTTTAATATATGAGGAGGAGTCAAAGCTTATTGTTGCTAAACACAAAGTTCATAAACTTATTCTTGCCATTCTCTCAAATTAATTTCCTATACTCGAAGGTACACAATCATAAGGACAGTGTACTACCCGATCAGAGCACTTTTCCACCACTCCCCAACTCTATTGTTCTCTCCAATCTCCATACTCTCCCCCGAACACTCCGCTGACGTCAGCTCCACTTTCCAAGGATCACAGTGCAGGTTAAGGTCGAGATCATCTGAGACTAACTAGGTGTGTAAGTTTGTGAGAAAGTTATGCTGAATTTCAGGCAAAAAATGAGGATTCCGTCGACATTATTGAAACGTCTACATCAAAGAGTGGCTGCGTTTGAAGCAGTTCAGTATAGATCTTTTACGACGACTGAAGGTCACCGTCCGAGTATTGTTCATAAGCGTAGTCTTGACATTCTCCATGATCCATGGTTCAACAAGGTAGTGACTTTATTATTGATTAGACAATGCTTAAACTCCATTTCCTACAGTTCCGTTTTGTTTTCTTTTACCGAAAGGACGCGGCTGCATTTTTATTTTATTTTATTTTTTTTGCTTTTGATATGTATGGAATTTTAAGTAGTGTAATTGTTTTCAAAAAATAAAGTAGTGTGATTTTGTTTCTGCTTAGTTACTGTTGACCTAGGCATTCCAATTTATGGTTTGAAAAATTCCAAATGTAGGTAATTTTTGTAGTTTTTCTTTTACATTTTGTGATGAAATGTCTTGGGGCAAATGGTGAGAAATTATAGAGGAAAGAAAAGATCATTCTTCAAGTTATTCAAGAAAACTGGATGTTAAGTCCCTTTGTCTGCATGTCAGGGAACAGCATTCTCCATGACGGAACGTGATCGTCTTAATCTTCGTGGACTTCTACCTCCGAATGTTATGTCATCTGAGCAGCAAATTGAGCGTTTCAGTAAGTGTTTATACCTATTATTCACGATTCTGTTTTTTTTGTAAAATCTGAACAACTAATGAGATGCCTCAACTATTATTTTAGTAACAACTACCCTGGGAATAGTGAAATCTGATGCTTAGCATCCCTTTAGTGAGTTGAGTTTACCCAAAGTTTATGATACATGTAATAAGAGACTTCTGGGATTATTGCTAATGCACTTCTCAATGAAATTGTGTGGTCACTGCTAATCTATTTTGATGAAGCCAAGGTGTGTTGACTGGTGTATACTGTATGCTCCTTGGATCCGATCAATGGAACTTATATTATTTGGAAGAAGAGCAGTAAGAAAAGGAAACTCAGGAAATATTTTGGGAATTGGTTTTGCATGAAAGCCCAGAAAAGTTCCGTTTGCCACTCCTTAAATGATATTCTTTATACAACTTTGGTGTTTAACGCTGCTAAAGCCATCTTAGTTAGTTGCTAGAGTGCAATCCCGATCCTCCCATTTGTGGAAATTTTACGGGACTCGAACCTGCATGTCTTCAGCGACTAGAGGTTGAGTTTGTGAGTTTTCAATATTTATTTCCCCGAGGAAATGTTTAGTTTGTTTTTCTTCAGGAGTAACACTTGCACTTAATTTTGAATTTTGTAGTGATGCGATGAAAGGATCATCATGATTCACATCATCATGTTGGAACCCAACATAGTTCTGTGAGGTGTAGGACACAAACATAAATTTCATATGTAAGACCTGGGACAACTTAAAGCTTTGTTGATTTCTTGGAAATCGGTGATTCAACACATTACTCAGTTTTGTTCTCAGATAGCTTTCACAGTGGGGAATATGAGTAAATGCTAGAGGCCCTCTCCTTATGATAAATCCCTTGACTACATAATTTGTAGAAGTTGCTGTTGTTGTTGTCTTTTTATTTATTGTATATATTTGTTGAAGTTATTAAATATTTTACATTTCTTAATTGCTTTCGATTTTTGGAGTGAGATGCTAATTCAACATGGTATTTTGTAGTTTGACCTGGTATGAGAACATGAAACTTAGCGTGCAAAATATTTTCATGCTAGCATTGCCACTCTATTTATTGATTCTTTTTGTTAGGGGCCATGTTGAACTGGTTAAATATTAAATTAAATACTAAAATATTAACTATATCGATTGAGGTTTTAAATATTAAATATTAAAAATATTGAACTGCTTAAATATTAAATATTAAAAATATCTATTGAGGTTTTAAGTGAGCTGGTAATGTAACCTAATTCATAAAACCTTGTGATTCTTAATACATAAGGTGACAATGATTATTTCTTTTGTTCAGGTGCTTAGGCTCAGCTCCTCCCTTCTATTCCCTTATCCTAGCTTTTGAGTAGGCTTGTGGTCCATTGAGCTGTAAGAAATTTTCGTTAATTCAAACAAGTGACTGCACCATTCTTGAAAGTAGGAACGAAGTTCTACTGCACTTCATATGTTACTGTTGAAATTATTCTGTATTAGTCTCTAATTAGATCCTAATCTTGTTTACTTTAGTTCCTAATCTTTCTTAGGCAGTTTTTCTGTTTTTCGGTTTGCTTTGACTGTACAGTGCCTGTTGGGACACTTTATAGGACTGTTGCTCTGTCCTACTAGCCGTGACATGATGGAATCTTGTTCATCCCAAGTAGAGAAGAGAACTTAGGATTGTCTTCAGCAGGGCTAGTGCCCATCAAGTGACTCAGCTTCCCTTTTCCTTTAAGGAAAGTACGGACATCTGGGACCATTTTAAGATTGAATGTGCTATTGTGCTCCAAATCTCCTGGGGTAGAAGAATTACCATTCACGACTGATTCGGAAAGTGAACTAGTCTCAGATAGGCCGGACATGATGATGATAGAGGAGAAAAGCGAAAGGATGGAACAATCCTAAAGCTTTGATACCATTTAAACAATTGGAGAGAAAGACAATTTCTTATTATTGAATATGGAAAGATTACAAGTATTTAAAGGGGAGAACTAACGGCTAGCACAGAAAAAAGGAGAACTCTTCGAATCCTAGGAAGAGAACTCTTAGTATCCTAGGAATACAGCTTGAGATTAATAGCATATAGCTGGAATAAAACTTAGGAAAAGGATAATAAATAATACAGAATAAAAAATTTAGGAGACTAAATATTCTGTGAATTCTAACAAATCTAACCACCTGGAGAAGCAAGAAGCAGCCAGTGGTAGCCAGAAGTAGTGCTGAGGCTGAGTTAGGAACGCTCTCTTTTGGCATTTGTGAAGGAATGTGGTGGCTAAGGAAAATCCTAGATGAAATACAGGTCCCTACACAACAAGTGTTCACCTATTCTGTGACAACAAATCTGCCATGAACAAGTCACAGAATCCAATTTATCATGACAAGTCAAAGCACATCGATATAGACAGGCATTTTATCAGAGAAAAGGTTGAGAACAAGGAGATTTAAATCTCCTTTGTTCCCTCTCAAGATCAACTGGCTGATATGTTCACAAAGGGCACTTCTATAGCTAAGTTCCTGCAAATAACTAGCAAGCTTGGTTGTTCTTCTCTATGCAACCAACCTTGTGGAGGGGTGTTGAAATTATGAGCCAAATTATTCTGTATTAGTCTCTAATTAGTCCCTAATCTTGTTTAGTTTAGCTCCTAATTTTTCTTAGGCAGTTTCTCTGTTTTTCAGTCTGCTTTTACTGTACAGTGTCTGTTGGGAGTCTTGGGACACTGTACAGGACCGTTGCTCTGTCCTACTAGCCGATTGGCTTGTGTATCTTGGACAAACTCAGTCCTATAAGATGTTCTACATTGTAATTTGTCAAACACATGTTGGAATAATAAGAAACTCTTATTTCTCTTATATTCTTTGCTTAATTTCTACAGTTGCAACCTCATAACAATATTCAATGATATACATGGAACATAGATAAGGCGATATAGCTGGCCCAGTTTGGGCATAGGAAGACCTAAAATATAGATGGGGAGTAAAGGAAATAAAGAAAAACATTATAATATGAACAAGAAGTTAGCATTGTGATTTGAGATTTCACAAATTACAGACTGGGTGTTCAGCCATTGTCTTTGACCTTTAAGGGTCATTCTTATGCGCAATATACTTTTTCCTGCAATGATTATGAAGTAGAGAATGAGATTTTTTTAACGGTGTTATGATAGATGTGTTGGCATCCGAGGCTATCTGATAATGTGCTACTAACCCTAGAAGTGGACTGATTGATGATTAGTGCATGCTCTCCTGCAATCTTACTTTCTGATTCCCTCTATTAGCAACATGTAGCCGCTCAAATGACATCCTTTTGTACTAATTTCGGGAAAATTTTGTTGGAATGAATTTTTACTATACCATTGATTTAGCTGCTTAAAAAACACAGGTGTTTTCTATTGGTATGATCTAAAGTGGGTTCTTTGGTTTCACTAGAATTCTCTGATCATCAACCATACCAGAGACTTCAAATTCATATAGGAAATTGAAGAATAACTTTTCATTCTTAGAACAGTTTCAGGCACAATATTACTGTTTGTATATTTTAACCGCTGATTACATGAATCTGCATATCTTTGTTTTTGTGGTCAACAGTGGCTGACTTGAAAAGGCTTGAAGTGAATGCTAGAGATGGACCGACCGATCCAAATGCTTTGGCCATGTGGCGCATATTAAACCGATTGCATGACCGAAACGAAACAATGTATTACAAGGTTTATGCTTGTACTCTTTTATACTTTACTTGTGTAAGGTTTTGTATATAACCAATTGTTGGATTTATGTATCAGAGATTATGTGGCCCTGTCGTGTTTGCACTTTAGACAGTTTGATCTAACATCGTTTCTTATTAGTTCTACGATGCACAATATTTTTGTTCGCTAGCGAGTCTTGTATCCAATTTGTATGCGACACAGATACACTTTGGATACTTGCTTGAAGTAATTTGGATCTTTTTTTCAAAGTTGGATACGGGATGCAGATACGCATATCCATAACTTGAGTACATGAAATTAAAAGGCCGTGCTGAAAATTGAAGAAAAGCGGTGAGAAAATTTGATGAAAATTTGCCCAACTTGTAGAAAAACCACCAGAAATGAAGAAAACCTGCTAGAAAATGTTTTACATTATGATATTTAATATATAGTTTGGTCCTTACAGTTTTATAGTGTACAACTTGGTTCATAAATTTAATATTTACGTGTATCTCCTTTATAGTTGTTGAAGCGGTAGGACTATGCCGGCCCTGTGGCTAGGCAAGTAAGGCAACGGCCTTGGGCCCCTAAGTTAAATCCCCCCAAAATCATGTATTTCGTTAGTTTGTGAAATAAAAAAGGATATTTAAACAGCCCATGCTTTAAAGTCCAGCTAGTCTCATGCACTATAATACATACTACATACATATTAAAGCCCAAGGCACAATCCTTCCTACGTCACTCCTCAACCCTAAGCATGTAGCCATCGTCTCCAATAGGTATTGTATCAACTGGCAACAAATTTTCAAATTAGCTTATTTCAGGTCAGTTTTATTTTAGCTGTATTTTGTTTCATATTAATTGCTTTCTCAGAATCTGTTTATTGCAATTGTGTGTGTTTTTTTTCTCTCTCAAAAAAATTGTGTGTATTTTTTTGCTGCTGTTTATTGCAATCGTAACTTTGTAATTTATGGCATGTTCCTAGGTATAGTCTTCTTCCGTTGATTTTTTTTAGGAGGAGCTGATTATTCTAATAGCAGAATATGGCAGTTTGCAATTTTTACCAGTGCTATTATAGCGTGGTTCTGTAAAAATATGCTTGATTATCTGTATTAGTATGTTAATCCTCTTAGTTTCTTCCTTAAGTCAGTTTCGCTGGCTAGTTAGGCTGTTTAAGTGTTAATCCCCTTTTTCAGCAAGCGTGGTTCTGTAAAAATATGCTTGATTATCTGTATTAGTATGTTAATCCTCTTAGTTTCTTCCTTAAGTCAGTTTCGCTGGCTAGTTAGGCTGTTTAAGTGTTAATCCCCTTTTTCAGCAGGAAACACTGTTCCTGCACTGTTCAGGACCGTTGGCGGTACTTTTTATAGCCGTTGGAGGCTGTTCTATTTAATGTAACCTCTCCATCTCCAACCCGATAATGATTCATGATAATATTCTCTTTTTTTCTCCTACCTTTCCCTTGTTTTTCTACATGGTATCAAAGCCAAAGCACTAAATTCATAATTCTCAATCTCTCACATTTCTGAAGAGAATTCAAATCTCAGAAATGTCATCCTCGGCTGATTCTTCTGAAGTTGCTCCACCTTCAAGTGAAGCTAGCATCATTCAAGGCAGCAACTCAGATAATTCTCGTACGCTCACCAACCACAAGTTTAATGGGAACAACTACCACTTGTGGTCAAGATCCTTGCTTTTTTTTATTTCTGGGAAGAGCAAGGAGGGTCACCTTACTGGTGAAATTACTGAACCTCCTCCTGCCACTGATTCCAAATATAGGCAATGGATCGAAGATAACAATCTGATTTTGTCATGGCTTGTAGGGTCGATGACTCTTGAATTAAGTGAGAACTTTATGTTCTTCGACACTGAAGTTTGGGGAGCACCTCATGACTTATATTCAAAGAGGGATAACACCTGTGAAATATATGGTCTTAAGTCACAGTTGAAAAACTTAAGACATTCTGATTTGAATGTGACCCAATACTTCAATCAGCCAAGCATGATTTGGCACCAACTGGATCTTTTCATGAACTGTAATATACTTTATTGATGATGAAGAAAAGTATTTTACAACTTTTGACTGCTGACAAATAAATAGGCTATTAGACCTTAACCCTAGGCGACCTAAACTCCTAAATTTTAGGAGATTTATTGCTTAAATCCTAATTGCACGAATCACAAGACTTAGCCACCAAGAAACGTAACCAAACCCTAATTACAGCATGGCATTAAACAAAATAAACACAAAAGACAATAAAAGACAAAACTGTTCCTGTTCTTCAACACAACGTAATTGTTGCAAGTGACTAATTCCTTCAACTTGTAATTTGAGAATGTTGAGGGCTGGATGTCCTAAGCAACAATACCACTCCATTGTTGAAGGAGATGTTTGAAGGGCGGTTGAGGGAGGTTCGTTGAAGTAGTATAGCCCACGATCTTCATACTCCATACCAATCTTCTCCTTCATTAGAAGATCCTGTAAGACACATGAATTTGGAAAGAATGTGATAGATCAATTTAGTTCTCTGGTTAATTTAGATATAGACGACAAATTATAAGGGAACTCAAGATAGTGCAAACTTAATTGAACTGAATTTTTGGTATGGGATTTAAGTTGGCAATGCTAGCAAATAGTGCCAGAAACTCCATTGGCAAGTGTAACTGTTTGGATAATAGGTAATTGTGTGTAATCGGTCATAAAATTAGACAAACCAGACATATTGTGAAGCACCAAAATCTATGATCCATGGTGTTCTCTTTGTATTAACCTGCTTGGATGCCTTTCCCATTCGGACAGAACTTGTGGGCTTTCGCTGCACCCTCATGCTGTCCTTTCAATTGATTGTACTCTTCCTTTAATATTGTTACCAAACCTCCATCATTTTGTTCTTGGTTTGGTGTAGTGTGAGCTTGATAGGCCTCTCTTTGGGGCTTTCCGTGGAGAATCAGCACGACTCTACACTATGGTTGCCTACCACAGTGCATTTTCTTTCTAATTGACCTCCTGTCTGTACCTCACCTCTTGGTCCACGGCCTCTTCTTCCTTCACGCTGACCATGCTCACCATTCACTTGCACTCATTGGCGTCTCAAACGGGTTGTTGTTTCTTCTGTGGCGTGGTTTGTGGAGCTGTTTATATTTATAGTGGCATGCTGAAGTCTAGTGAAGACTTTGGGCAAAGATGGCTACTCTGTCCCTCCAAGCAACTGAGCACGAATCGGGTTGGATTCTGGTTTCAGCCCCACAACGAAATGTACCACATCCATGTCGTTTCTTTGTATCTCCATTACAGGGACATCAGGCGATAGAGGCGTATTCGTTCAACTTTGCTTATAACAACTAAGTACTTTATGCTGGGTATATTCTGCATATTTTAATTCTGTAATTTCTTTTAGTTTTTGTATGAACTTTCTCCTATATGATTGATTCGGGGTGTTGTTTGCTGCTGAGCATCTTGAATAAATCTTATGCGTTCACAGAATTTGGAATTTCATGGGCAAAGGATGCATGATCATAAACTTTGTTTCAGATATTATTGTACTTCATTTATGGGATTTCAATACATTAATTTTTGTTAACTTGGCAGGTTCTAATTGACAAAATTGAGGAATATGCGCCTATAGTGTATACTCCCACAGTTGGGCTTGTCTGCCAGAATTACAGCGGCTTGTTTAGACGACCAAGGGGTATGTACTTCTGCTCTGAAGATCGTGGAGAAATGATGTCAATGGTTTATAACTGGCCAGCAGAACAGGTTTGTAGTTTTTGTTGGTTCTAGCTCAATATTATATTGGATGAGAGAGTTAAAACACTAATTTCATAGCTGGAAAAGTATTTCATGTTTTCTAATGATTGCTGAGATGTCTACTTTACAAATTTTCTTCCTGTTCAGCTGAAAAAAATGTGATTGCGTGTTGTCGGAACTTAAAATTAAATTGCAAAAGGCATGTCAATGAAAGTATTTATAGAAGATTGCTATGTAAGAAGTGTTTTGTATATAAACTTCAACATTTATTACACCTATTTATAGAAAGAAAGGAGCCATAAAGGCAAAGCCTCCAATGGCTATAAAGCGGCTGGATTATTTAAAATAATCCACAGCCTTAAACAACTAATAAAGGACAACTAAACTAGGACAAAGAAAGTATCCTAGGACTAGATACAAGAACTAAGGAGAATATAATGTATGAACAGTATAACACATGAACAGTACACTCTGTATCATATTTCCATATTCCCCCTCAAGCTTGGTTGGAAGATATCAAAGAGAACCAAGTTTGCGTCTGATAGAACTCTGAGGCTTTAGGTAGTCCTTTTGCCAACATATCGACCACTTGCTTCTTGGTTGGGACATAGGTTAGACAAATGCTCCCATCATCCAACTTTTCTCTCGATAAAATGCTTATCTATTTCAATATGCTTGGTCTGTCTTGTTGCACAAGATTGTTTGCAATGTCAATAGCTGATTTGCTGTCACCGTAGAGCTTCATAAGTTGACTAATGCTCTACTTTAGTTCCCTTAGGACTCTTCTGATCCATAGGAGCTCACAGATTACAAGAGCCACTACTCTAAATTCGGACTATGCACCGCTTACAGACACCACGACTTGTTTTTTACTTCAAGACACAAGATTATCCCCAATGAAGATGCATCATCCTGAAGTAGATCTTTTGTCCACTTTAGATCTCGCCGGTCAAGATCCACATATCCTTCAATGGTCATTCTTGAATCGATTTGAAGAGGATGCCCTTTCCAGACTCTCTTTTAGAACTGCTGAATTCTCGAAAAGTCGCTTCACGATGGAGTTTTCTGGCTTTGTGCATGAATTGACTCACTTGACTGATCAAAAGATATGTCAAGCCTTGTACGAGATAGGTAGATCAGTCTTCCCACGAATCTTTGGTATCCTTCTTTATCAACCGAGATCTTTGTCTTTTGCATTTGTAAGAACAAAAGAATTATCAACAGGAGTATAAGAGGGTTTATACCCCAGCATGCCATCACATAGCAAGTCTAGGGTGTACTTTCTTTGATTAACAAGAATCCCCTGATTAGACCTAGATATATCCATACCAAGGAAGTATCTAAGTTGACCAAGGTCCTTAATATCAAACTGAGATTTAATATAATTTTTTAGTCTTTCAATTTCACTGTCATCACTACTAGTGATGATCATATCATCTACATAAACCAGGAGGTTACAACTCCCCCTCCCTTCAAGTGCCTGTATAAAATAGGGTATGATCAGAGTGAGCATGAAACCTCCTTCCTTGTTTGATAACTTTGGAGAATTTAGCAAACCAAGCCCTTGGTGACTGTTCTAATCCATATAAGGAGTAGGCACATGGTGATCACTGGTGCCTTCATTGTTTTGAAGTTCCATACTTTCCTCAGAATGTTCATCAACATCAATACTTTCTTCCACTTCATTTCTTGCATTCTCTACTACTTCTAGCTCAGGAGTAGGATCAGAAAGTTGATTAGGAGCTGCACTCAATATGGGAGGATGGACCTTTCCTTTTCTGGTATAAATAATGATATCCTTTTGGACAGGGGCTCCAGAAATATCCTTATTAGACTCGGGATTCTCTTCTCTAGGGATCATAGATTCAGTCATAGGTTCTGGAACAACAGGGAAAGTGCTCTCCATTTCCAAGACAGTGTTATGATCACTAGTGACTAGAGGATCCTTAGGGTAATAAGGGACACCTTCAAAAAAGGTCACATCAAAAGAGGTGTAAAACTTTATTTTTATGGGATCAAAACACTTGTAACCTTTTTTAGTTGATGAATATCCAATAAAAATGGTTTTTATAGCCCTAGGATCCAGCTTACCTTTAGTAGGTGAAAGATTATGAACAAAGGCTACACATCCAAAGATTTTCAGTGGTATAGAAGATACTAAGGGGGCGTTTGTTAAATCTGAAATCTGAAGTCTGAAGTCTGAAGTCTGAAATCTGAAATCTGAATATATTAAAAAAACTGAATTATTTAAGTACTGAATTTGAATAGACGGTTTGTAAACATTGTCAAATTAAAAAAAGCTGAATATGCTTATTTTACACTTGTATACATTAATATTTTTGTATATCAAAACAATCTGTACAACAATTTTTATTTTTGAGAAAAATATGATACAATGTTATGATATATATTCTACCTATAACATAGCAATTGTAATATTTTTTTCTTTTGTTTTAGAATTTTCGTGTTATCTCGAATCGTAAAAGGAAATTATTTGTGTTATTTTCATAACATCTAAATCATCACAAACAAATATCTATGTAATAGACAATAATTATAAAAATATATATGTAAACATTGATACCGATCATATAAAAATATATATGTAAAAATATGTACTTAAGAAAATATAAAGAACATCAAAAAATAAAAGGATAGGCATCATATTAGCCACCATAAAAATAAAGCGGAGAATTTATATAAAAAAGAAATAGAAAAGAGAAACGACATTTAAAACCCAAAAAAATAATTAGAACGTGGGGATAATCGCTTTTCAATTAGCGTAAATCATATCGCTTAAAATTGTCCATACAAATTGAGTCAAAATTCGGATGCTCTTAATTAGATAAGAAGTGACAAAAACTATTATCAAACATCACTTAATCTAAATAGCACTTATTCTTTTAAGAATAAGTGCTTAATTGTATTAACAAACAGGCCCTAACTGAGATTTAGGATATAAGCCTTTGAACATGTTTAAAGGAGTTTTAAAGTGGAGGATCTGAAGGCATCCTATTAATTAGAAAAGGCTGCGATAAGTCGCACCTCCCAATAGGATTTTGGAAGATTCATTTGACAAAGAAGACCACTAGCCACATCCAACATGTACTGTTTTTCCTCTCTGTTATTCCATTATGTTGAGGGGTATTGGTGCATGAAGTTTGATGCACAATACCCTTCTTGGAACATAGGGGACTTAATAGAGAGTTAAGGTACTCAGTGCCATTGTCAGATCTAAGGATATTTATTCTTGTTTGAAATTGAGTTTCAACCATAGAGACAATATCTTTAAAAATAGAGTACACATCAGACTTATGTTTCATCAAAAGACCCAACATAGCCTTGTGTGGTCATCAATAAAAGATATAAACCATCTATTACAACTAAGATTTGGAACTTTAGAAGGTCCCCAAACAACACTATGAACTAAAGAAAAAGGAGAAGAACTCCTATAAGGCCTAGGTTTGAAAACAGACCGTGTGTGTTTGGAAAGTTCACACTTCACATTTAAAAGACCTAGGATCCTTATTACAAAACTGAGTTGGGAAAAGGATCTTTAAATAAGCAAAATTAGGATGCCTTAATCTCTGGTGCCACAAAAGGATGTCATTTTCTGTATCAACAGCTTTATACACAGAACTAGAGGGTTCATTTTTGAAGAAATACAGTCCATCTTCCAGATCAACACTGCCAATTTTCTTCCCTGAACCCTGCTCCTGAAATTCACAATGAGTAGGGTGGAAATTAGCAATACTGTTAGTATCTCTAGTAAATTTGCTGATGAAAAACAGATTACAAGGTTTGGAACATGAAGGACAAATTCAAAACATATCTTTAGATATGTGAATCTTTCTTTTCAAAGAATGATGAGACATTGTTCCATCAGCAATTTTAACTTTATGGTGCCCATTAGAGGGGTGATAGGTAGAAAAAAGAGTGTAGTCCTCTGTCATGTGGCTGGATGCACCAGAATCCACTATCCAAGGGACATTACCTTCATGAGCTATTCCACTGGTAGACAGATCAGTTAGCTCTTCTTTTCTCCAAAGAGTTGATTAAGAATATCCATTTGCTCCTTAGAAAAAGGTTGAGAAGCAACAGTGAAAGCTTGTTTCTGATCCCCACCTTGAGTAGGTTTCTTTGTAGGTTGAGCTTTGGGAGGTTTCCCATGAATCTGCCAACAATTTTCTTTGTTGTGCCCTTTCTTCTTACAGTAGTCACTCAGCAAAGGAGGTCTTTTGGTCAATTTTCTTTTGCCAAACATGGCATTTTCAGAGCTCTGAATAAGAAGAGCAGATTGTTCTCCCAAAGGGTAGGAGAACCACCCATGATGCCTTTCCTACTTTCTTCATTTTTGATATAGGCAAAAGTTTCTTTAGTATTAGGTAAACGAACTTGGGGCATGACTCTTTCTCTAGCAGCTTCAAAGGAGGAATCAAGACCTCCCAGAAATTCAAACACTCTTTTCTTTTTCGAGTAAATTTTGAAAAGTAAGAGCATCTGTAGAACATGTCCACTTAATGGCAGTCAATTGATCATATTCTTGCCATAGTTTGGTCAAGGAACTGAAGTACTTGGTAACATCAAGAGAGCCTTGTTTTGGTTTCTAATGGTAAATTTCACCCCAAAAGCTTTGGCAAAATTGCCCTTGTTTGAGTAAAATTCTCCCACAGAATCCCAAATTTCTTGGCTGTAGAAGCAAACAGGTGATTGTTACCAATATCCTCTATCGTGGAGTTTATAAGCCATGACATGACAGTGGCATTCTGTTTCCCATGTGAAGAAGGCATAAGCATCTTCTTCACTTGGCATTTTCTTTGTTCCAATTAAGTATCCCATCTTACCACTTCCAGTAACGAAGATCTTCACCGCTGCAGCCCATTGTTTATAGTTGGACCCATTAAGCTTTGCAGAGGTGATTTGTAGACTCGGATGCTCTAATCCGGCTCTATTGTTTCGATTGGAAGAGGTAGTAGAACTTGCTAGAGTTACAGATGTAGCCTCCGACACTTCTCAAATTTGAAAAAATCGCGAGAAGAGGATTTTAAGAAGAGAAAAAGAGCTAGTCTTTGATACCATATAGAAGATTGCAATGTAAGAAGAGTTTATTGCATATAAACTTCAACATTTATTACACCTATTTATAGGAAGAAAGGAGCCATAAAGGCAAAGCCTCCAACGGCTATAAAACGGCTGGATTATTTAAAATAATCCACAGCCTTAATCTTGTAATAAAGGACCACTAAACTAGGACAAAGAAAGTATCCTAGGACTAGTTATAAGAACTAAAGAGAATATAATATATGAACAGTAAGATGAACAGTATAACATATGATCAGTAATTCCTGTGTCATATGAGCAGTATATACTGTGCCATATTTCCATAGTATTGCTGGAAGGTGACATGATTGCTGACTGCCAAAACCAGAAATAATTTAAACTTGCTGCTTGTCCCTGGTAAACTGTGAGCCCTATTATAATAAGGCTAAGTATAACAGTAAAAAAATCCTGAAAGGAAGTTCAAGCTTCACATGTCTACTTTGAAAGTTATTGGATGTAATATCCCCCAGTTGCTTATGTAATCTCAAATTGCAGTTCGACATGTCTTGTTTCTGGAAGATAATTCATTTGAGCAATGGAAAATAATTCAGAGGCCTTTCTTTGGAGGCGAGAAGGAGTAGTTAATGCATATTCAACTTGGTTTTGCTTTTTGGTTCCTGCAGCTTGATATAACCTGTTCAAGATGTCTTTTGCTACTAATGTTGTGCATTAAAATGCTATAATATACCTGACCTAATTTAATAGTTGTAGAAGTCAGTAATACTGCATGAAGTCTTTTCTGTAAATAGTTTTTTGTATTCATACATTGTGCAACTGCAGGTTGACATGATTGTTGTCACTGATGGGAGTAGGATATTAGGTCTTGGAGATCTTGGAGTTCAGGGTATTGGAATTGCAGTTGGAAAGCTGGATCTCTATGTTGCTGCTGCTGGGATTAATCCCCAAAGAGTATTTTCGTATTGCTTATGCTTTTGCATGTTGAAAATTTTAGTTGAAGAATAAACACACAATTTCATGTGCTTTATTTCTCTAGAAAACCGATGCGATTATATGAAGTTACTTTAGGTTAAAATTCTTTTAGTTCAATTATATACACATAATTTCATGTACTTAATTTTCCTGATAATTGTTGCCATAATGGAGAGATAGTGTAGGTTATCATCTGAATAGTGGATTCTCATTGAGTGCCTGTGATTCCCCTGCAATATAAAAATGAATAACTTAAAAAAAAAATGCAGTTTATAACAGTAGTAGGTCTTCCTCTGTTTCCTTTGGGCTTCAATCACAAATCAGACACTTGACAAATATGGCACTTGACAAGTATGGCTGCTAACAGTTGGCTAATGCCTGTGTAACAACTAGGTTCCATTTGAGCAGTCTCGTATCACTGAAGAGAGGCTCAATATTGGTTTATTCTAACTTGTTTGATTGAACTATATGTTCTTAAAATTTACCAAGCAAACCTAGATGTCCTAATCTAAGTTTTTGTTTCAATTGCTTGCCAGGTTCCATAACACAATGTGGTTTTTTTTTTTTTCAAGTTTTCATTTATTATCTCTTAAGGGTGTTTTACTCTTTTTTTAAGTGTGGCTCTTTGTCTTAGTAAAAGTAGACAGAGAGTTATCATAATATTTCTATCTGTTAGTGTTGTACATTCCAAAATTTGTTTAAGAAAGGAAAGAAAATAACAAACGGCAAAAAGAAAAAGAAAAAAAACAGAAAAAGAGAAATAAAATCCGTTCTAACTTCCAGGAGTGGCAGTATCCTTCATTTTGTATTTCTTCAGTCATTTCTCCTTCAGTCTATTTGGTCGTTCAGAAACCAATTATCCATTTTTTTTAAATTTCTTTTTCAACAGGTGCTTCCAGTTATGATTGATGTTGGAATTAATAATGAGAAGCTTCTTAAGGATCCATTGTGTATGTATATTCTAGTCTCCAGTTTGGCCTTTAAATTTTGGTAATTATGAGCTTTTTTGTTTCCTTTGTCTGTGAAAGGAAAAGTATGTACAATTGACTAATTCTGCAATAATTATCACATGTGAAACTCTGTGGATGGTTGGGATGGGATTTCAGTTGGTCTGTAGTCAAATCCTTTGTTTCTGTTTTTCTGTTTTTGTGCAACAGTTTCTCATTTATACTACTTTTACAGACTTGGGACTACAACAAAACCGCCTAGAAGGAGAGGAATATCTTTCAGTCATTGATGAGTTCATGGAGGCTGTTTTCACTCGTTGGCCCAATGTGATTGTACAGGTCATTTGTCAGCTATTATTTTTGTTAAGATTCTGTTTCCATGTTACGATCCTTTTCTTATCAGTTGTTCCTATCGTACAAATTGTTTATATCGTCGCAGTTTGAAGATTTTCAGAGCAAGTGGGCTTTTAAGCTGTTGCAGCGTTACAGAATGAATTACAGAATGTTCAATGACGATGTCCAGGTACTTCCTTTTGTATTGAAATTCTGGTTTGCTTAGAAACGATTAGGAAAAGGGGTACTGTCTATGTTATAGAATGCAACATTTGAGCATGCTGGAGTGGTAGAATTACTCAGTGATGTGTATGTGTTGTGCTTTATTTAGTTGTATTCATAGGTGCAGAATTTTTTGGAGAAAAGAATAGAGGTCTAGGAAAGAAAGAAGCAAATTTCTTATTTCATCTATGGAGATCCTATGATTACACCAGGGAATCACCTATAGAACAATATAAAGATGATGAATAATAGTTTTATTCAATGATGATTATTGCTTACTGGTGAACGATTATATCACTTCTAAATAGAAGAGAGAAAACAGTGTGCACACAAACTCTTTAATCCAAGGAGGAATAAAAATAAGTGTATCACATCTCTGATGACTTCCATGGTAAGTAAGTTGCATGTTGAGCTCAGTGAATGCAATTAATGTTATACTTCATGGCTTCATGCAGGGAACTGCTGGAGTTGCTATTGCGGGTCTTTTGGGAGCTGTAAGAGCACAAGGAAGGCCGATGATTGATTTTCCTAAGATGAAAATTGTTGTTGCAGGTGCTGGAAGGTAGACTTGTCCCCCTTACCCCTACCCCTTTACTTGTTCAACATGCTTTTGATGAAGATAAGTGGTGAAGGCAGATAGAAGTATGCCTGGTCCTTTTTACACCTTGCTGACCTGTTATCAGACTACGACTTCATTAAAAATGGATATTCCACCGTACATTAAATCTTCTGATGATGTTTCTTTTGCATATGTGTGTGTCATCATAGTTGAATAATCATGTCGTCGGTGCTTGTTTTAGAAATTCTGTCCCCAAAAAGTGTATTTGCTGTTGTCTGGTTTTGTATGGGATTTGGCTTGATAACTTATTTACACAAGTCTTAAGTACTTTGTTGATTATAATGTTGTAATATGTTTCATGGAAGATTCATGTTAGATTTATTATTCAAAAAAAATGCAAGTATGGGTTATGATTTGATGGTAATATTACATTAACCCTATAAAGGAAAAAATGAAATGCTTCTGTTGAATAAAAAATGAAATGCATTAAATTCCGTGATTAAGTCTTTTACATTAATTTAGGTTGTGAAAATAAGTTGCAACATCTTAAAGTCAGGCAAGTAACTTAGGGAACATAATTCCTAAGCTTCAATCAATTCTGCCTTGAAAATGGCGCCTACTTGCAAGTTTTGGCTGATTCTCTATCGGTTATTTAGTACTACCTCCATCCCATAATATAAGGCATTTTAGAGTTTTCACACAGTTTAAGAAAATGGATGAATACAATAAATTTTAAGTATAAAAGTCTAGAATACCCTTTGACTATTTTTAATGTGATAGTTATAAAGTGTTGAAAAATTGTTGAATCGATGATATATTAGGGTCAAGAGAATGAAAATGTAATAAATGCACCATTGGTATTTTAAAAGGCCTTATATTTTGGAATTGAGGTAGTAGATATATTCGTGATATTAATTGATATTATCCAATTTTTAAAACATATGATGGATTAGTTTTATTCAGTTGATGCTTGGTTGCTTTTTTTAACCTAGGATTGGTGGTTTTACAAGTCCGTTTCAGCTTATAGTATGTGCATGCATGTGGGGTTTTTTCCAGGCTGATTTTTGTTGAGATTTTATATGGATAATTAGCATGAATTTCCTATAAGATATTCAGCCATTATGTATGAAAAATATTCAGCAATTATCTGTCAGGTTTTCAGCCTTAAAAAATCGGCCTTGTCATGACTTGCGAGTGGGATCATTAATGAATGCCATGCTTCTTATATGAAGTATTGTGAGTTGTTTTCTCATGTTTGAGTCTTCAACTTTTTATGAACTTACCAACATGTTGGAAAATCAAGTTGTGGTGTTCCAAGCTGATTACTTTTGCTCCTTGGATTAATTTGACGTTGGGTCTAGTATTCTTGCCAAGGTTCTTATCGATTCTTAATTTGAATTAGGAGGGTCTTTTGAGCATTTTTCATAATTAAAGATTGTTTCAAATCTTGGAATCCCGTATTCAAATTATATTTACTTTGGTTTCTAGTGCATACTATCTAATTGATCGTCGTGCATATATCAGGGGCATATTGAATCGAGCCACAAAATGTGTCACTACACACTTTTACACCATTGATTTTGGTGCACACTTATCAATCACGAGACTTCCACCAAAATCAATGGTGTAAATTGTAATAGTGTCTTGCGTCTAAATTATTTCCCGTTTAAGGAGCGAGTTGAAGTTTGACAGCCAGAGAAGTAGATGGTGTGAGCTTCAGTTGTGCATTAAGTTTACCTAGTTGGATATGTTGAATGTGTGGATGGAATTTATTTAGTGTAACCCTTGGTATTTCTACAAATGCATTAAAGAGATCAAGTGGCATGTGCAAATTCCTTTTTAAATTCTGCACGTTCTGCCCAAGGAGAAGAGAAATGCCAAATACTCCCCCGTCCGTAAATATAAGCCATTCTACCATTTTGTTTTGCCCCTTAATACCCCTAATTTATATCCATCCAACCACTTTTACTTATTTTACAACTATTGCATTTATGATAATCAAAGGGTGTACTAGGCATTTTAGTCATACATTTATTGCATTCAACCACTTTCTTAAAGCATGTGAAAACTCTAGAATGACTCATATTTTGGGGCCGGAAGAGTATTTTTTATGCAATAAGAACAGTGTAGGCTATTTTTTCCATTTGAGTATTATGTGGCTGTCAAGAGGCTTAAAGTAATCTGATGTAATAGAGTACCTTGCAATGGATTTTTGTTCCTGTGATCTGCATTAAAAGTCGCTCTCTGGGTGAAGGAAGCTAAGACTCGCCATCTATTATGAATGTTTCAAAATTTGAAATTCTTAATCTTAAGATATCAAAACTTAAACATAAAATAAACACATTCTATCATTAGAAAATTATGGGTTCTAAACCTCATAACTATTCTTGCACAATTTTTGCTGATGCAGTGCAGGAATAGGTGTTCTTAACGCTGCTAGGAAAACCATGGCAAGGATGTTAGGAAACACCGAAATCGCTTATGAAAGTGCTAGAAGGCAGTTTTGGGTTGTTGATGCAAAGCGTGAGTGATCCTATTATGTTGATACCCTTCTCCACTTTTTGGTTACATAAACTGATTTTGCTTGCCACGCAGGTTGGCAACTGCATCACCGCCTATCTGTTAATAAGAACGCAATTTTCATACAAAGCGTAATGAATTATATTTCCTTATTAAATTATACAAAATAGAATAAAAGGCCGCTTTTTAGTCTTTTGCTAATTTGCTCGGAATAGTGAACAAGATTACTCTCCTAGTTTTATGGGCATGTTATGCAGGCTGACTGTTATATCTCTATTGCCATATTAAAAGCTTATGATTTCAGTTGTGTTTACTTTCAAAGCATGCAGCCTTTTTTTTCGCTTGAAGCCACTAGGCTTTTGTTGGCCTTCTTTGGGATGTAGAATGTACTATACCATTATGGGGAACATTGATCTTCTTCAACAAGATGATTTAGTGTGATGATGATGAGCTTAATTCTTCACATGAAAAAAAATTTAGACATTTATTTTCGGCCTGAAATAGGAACACTGTAAAGTGTCATACTCATATCTAAACGTCCATGACTGGAAAGGTGTTTAGTATCTGATGATGTCTAAAACACCCCTAGTGTTCAGATCTGGTGGCTTTGGAAAATGTGAGATATGATAATTTTCTTATTGAATAGGAGAGATTACCAAACAATTTAAAAATTACACGGGAGAGATAATCTAAGCTAAACAGGGTTTAGAGCTATTAACTACTGCCGCCAACAAGTTCCCTTCTATCCTTTGGGAATTAAAAGAGGAGTAAAAAGCGGGAAATGCAATGGACTTTCATTTATTCTCTCCCACTGAACAGCAGAATTGGTGGCCTGATAAAAGGACATATTTTCATCAAATGTAACATCCTTAAAGACAGTGTCTCTTAGAAGAGGGATGATAGCACTTATACCTCTTTTGGGCCCTACGATCTAATTTGCCTTTGTTTTGTGAATGGACATGAACAAAGGCAATACATCCAAAGATTCTAGGTGTAAGGCTTTGTGAACTCCTAAAGTCACAGTAGAAAACTCTTAAGGTATGAATAGAACTCTTATCGGTTTTAGAATCTATTTATTGAGTGCGGTGCAGTGAACGCTGCTTCACCGTAATAGGATTTATGAACATGTTTTTGGAACAATATAGCTCTAGTGGCCTTTAGAAGGTGTCCATTTTTCCTCTCTACCACTCCATTTTCTTGTGGAGTGTTAACACAAGATGATTCATGTGCAATTCCTTGAGATTGGCTGAAAGGAGTCAAGATTTGATTAAAGTAATCGTTGGCATTGTCAGTTCTAATACGTTTCAAGGTGATGTCAATCTTCATCTTCCTCAAGGAAATTTTTGCATGGATGCTTTTGTAGGTGTTGTTCGCAACTGTTCACTTGACATGAATCCTACTGTTTGTTTGTTTTTAAAACTCTCATATAGTAAATATGGCTTTCGTGTAGGGCATATGGCTTAGTGATACAACTTCAAACATCAATTTTTGGGCTGTAGAACCCTTCATTTCACTGTCCCACAGTGCAGTAGTTAACTATTGAAGTAAGCAAGTAGCATAATTATGCCAAGGAGATAATAATAGATTCTTTACTATCTAGGGATTAATTACTGAGGCACGTGCAAGTATTGATCCAGATGCTCGTCCGTTTGCAAGAAAGGTGAACGAAGCTGACCGTCAGGGCCTAAGTGAAGGAGAAAATCTTGCGGAAGTGGTTAGTGATCATATTATTCTTTTATAATAGCAGATGGCTGCAAGAGGTGTGTTCGCATGAAATTTCAAGTTTTGCCTTTTGTGCATGATTCTTATGGTTTGTCAGTTTTCCTTTATGGAGTTTGGTGGAGTCATTAGATTAGAACCACATGAAAAATAAAAATAACATCTTAAAGACTGTGTGAATACACTTGAATTTTTCATATATATATATATATATATGTATGCATGTATGTATGTATATGTCTGAGTCTCTGAGAGAACAAGAACTTTTGTAAAGATAATTTAGGCATGTATAAAAGGGTAGCCTGGGGCACTGAAGCAAGTTTCGGTAAGGGCCAGGCCATTTAGGCTTTATACGTAGCCTTAGTTTATTATAAGAACGTTATTTCCATGGCTCGGACCCTTGGCCTCTCATCACACGGAGACTGCTATTATATCTCACAGATGCATGTTCTATTATATCTGAATTTCGATTGAGAGCATGATGATATAAATGCTGGTCATATGAAGCATCCTTTGGAAGTTTGGGACTTTATTACGTTTCGTAAGCTGGAGCTGACTATCATTTTCTCAAATCTTATTTATTGCTTGAATATGCTGTATGCATTTGGCGTTTTTACGATGCTGACATCGATTGGATACGCTGAGAAGAGCCGAATGAATAATGGACTATTGCTTGATTTAGTTGCCGTTTATTTTATAACAGGTCCGGAAAGTACAACCAGATGTACTGCTTGGCTTGTCTGCTTGTGGAGGCCTGTTCTCTAAAGAGGTATTTGCATGAAGTAGATCTGAAACGTTTTGGTTATTATGTTACTGCAATATCTAATCTAAACATCCACTTAGTTCCCTTTAATGAATAATATTCTTGCATGTTTATTCGTGTTGTTTGAGTTCACCAGAAAGTTTTATAGATGCCCCCCCTTCCTCTCCTCAAATATGAAAGAATAGCATTTCCACTCGTAGCAGTACATTACATTATTGTTCTTTGTTCTCTAGAATCAAGTGCTTAGTTGACTCCTGATGTGCGTGGTGACCCTTGTAGACTGAATGAGAAAATTTTTGGATCAGTATGTGATATTTTCTATTTCAGGCAATCGATGACGTGCTTCTTTAAAATTCATTAAATATGAAAAGATGATAAAGCAGTGTATTTATAAGCTTTAATTTCTTAAGTTTCTCTTAATTTGAATCTTGTTGACTTAATCTATTATTGGGAGCTTAAAGCATGGAACAGATCTCAGACAGAGATCTTCCCACGCCCTGTCCAGCATGTCAGTGACTGTCGTATGCATTTAATTAATGTGGAAGTATTGGGTTTATTGTTTAATTAAGTACAACCTCCGTCCCAAACTATAAGTTTTTTAGAGTTTTCAAACAGTTTGAAAAGTGGAGGAGTGTCATGAATTTTAAAGTTAAAAGTCTAAAATACCTTTGACTACCATCAATGCAATCGATGTATAGTAATAAAAAGTTGGTGAATTGATAATAATTTAAAGGTAGAAAGAAGAAAAATGCAATAAATGCTCCATTGGTATTCTAAAAGGCTTTATATTATGGGACAAAACCAAAATGCCTTAAGGCCTTGTATATTGAGACAAATGAGTAGTTTTGTGTGGGGTTAGCTGTTATAGTTGTCTTTAGACATAGAAGTAGCTGGGTAATCAAGTTTTAGTTGGCATATTGCCTGCAAGCCGCCATATTTATTGCCTTGTCTAGAATGACTAGACAATTTGTATCTTATTTAAACTCTTCATTATGTTATGTTATGTTTAAGTATTTTATTCTATTTTCTTTAGGTAACAGGTTAGTTAATTATGACCCCTAGAATTACCTCCTTAGAAGTCAAAGGGTCTACTAGCCGTTTGTCGGCTGGAGTTAAGGATCTGTTTCCTAGTCTTTTAGGCGGCTGTAGTTAAGACATTGTCTTTTACCATGTTACTTAAAGTGAATATAGACAAACTAAAAGTTTATTTCTCATATTTGGATCATCATAGGTCAGTTTACATAAAAGGAAGCAATCCTAAAGTAACTCCTTGAAGGAGTCATGCTTTAGTTGACCCCAAACCCGACCCACTCCCTTACAAACCGAATAACTTTGTTGTTGAGGTTTAGCTCCTGGTATTTGTTCCTGGTGTTTCTGTATTATTACTTATTTATGGCCAATAGTCATTTACAATCAGGTGTTAGAAGCCCTGAAGGAGTCAACATCAACGAGGCCAGCAATATTTCCAATGTCAAACCCTACTAAAATGGTATTTCATATATCCACTATATAAGATGGAAACATCAATGCTCTGGTTTTCTCATGTTCTTCTTTGACTTATACAGCTGAATGCACTCCTGAGGAAGCATTCTCCATTGTTGGTGAAAATATTATATTTGCAAGTGGCAGTCCTTTCAAACACGTAGATCTGGGTATGACTTCAACTACACCATATTGTTTCATATGTTTTCTAGCCTATACTTTTCAGCGGCGATGTGCTTGTGATTTGCACTTACTGTCGCTCATGTTTATTTTAGAAGCAGTTTGTCGCCTGCAAACTGGATATGAAAAAACAACCACATACTTTAATGCTATAGTTTACTGTCGCTTGTTGTGCAATCTCAATTTGATGAAGTATTCTTATCACATTTTTCTTTCACCATGGGGACTTTCGACAATTTTCATATGCCCTTTTTCCTTTTGTTATCTTGGGGTCATCTGAGGAGCTTATGATTGGGGTGGCCTATGTCAATGACAAGTACATGTACCATTATGACTATGTTGGGGATCTTGGGTGTGTTGTAACCTATTATATAAAAATGGGAAATTGGTAAACAAATAAACAATTCACAGCATCCCTCATGTGACCACCTGTATTAAGGAAATGCGGACAAGTCAAAGAGTAGTCAAACTTCAAAGTGCTACTTTTCTTAAATACCCCTCTACCTATGACGGGGGATAGAAGGGGTATAGGGTTTAGGGGCATGAGGGTTTAGGGTTTAGTTTGAGGGTGGGTGATTTACTAGGTTTAGGAAAAAATTACGGGCGCAGGGGTGAGAGTCGTATGTATATTTTTTCTTTGTGCTTTTTAGTTAGATAAGAATAGTAGGTAGGGTATTTATGTCAATAATTAATATCTTATGTCCTTTTCCCTTTAAGAAAAGGAGGTGGGTTAGTGACTCCACTCCTTCCTTAGAAATTATACGTAGATTGGAATTCATGTGGCTAGCTGCCTAGCTGCTTTGTAAACTTTAATGTTAGCACACTGGTGTATTATGAGCACAACTAATGTAGCTTTGGATTAAGGCTTAGTATAATCATGTATCTTATCCGTGGAGTGCTGCCCTTACAGTTGTTTTTATTTTTTAATTTTTAGAGTTGACTATGTTTTATCTTTGCCTAATGATGTATAAGTGAACGAATTTACATGTTACATTTTTATCTCTTAACATGATAAGCATTCTTAATTATGAAATCATATATTTGACTTGTATCAATAACATGTTCGCCTCAAATTTGTGGTATGGCTTTGGATATTCTTTTCTCATGACCTAAATAATATCAAGTGAAATCAAATTGTCATGTGTGTGGCTTTGAGTAGATATATTTTTATACTTTCATTCTACTTTAGCTGCAACTAGTCTTTGTTATGAATTCTTTTATCAACCAGATAGATATAAATAACTATTAATAATATGACATGGGTATTTCTGTACTTGTAAATATATGCATGTACTCATATATCGGCAATAAATATTAGTATTATAAATTTAAAATGGATAAACAAATTTTGGAGGGAACACTTTATCTAGGAAACACTTTTGGGGAAATGTCAACTCACGCTTTTATTATAGAAACATTTTTGTGGGAAACATCAAGTCACACTTTTATAGTGGTAAGGGATTAGTGATTAGTGATGGTGAAAATAGTTAGTGATTAGTATTAGTGTTAGTGATGAAGCTTACTAGGTAGCTTTCATGTATGTATGTGTTGATTGCTTGTACTCTTGGAGGAGCCAAACTGTTGGTCATCAATATATATATATACACACACATATGAATGTATATGTATGTATGTATATATATTCTGGAGCATTTAAGGTTATAAGAATGAGATTGAAATATGTGCTTTATGTTTATGTAGGGTCTTATCCTTACCTTAATTCTGCTTGCTTCTATGCATTCTAATGTTGAAAATAAATTTCACAGGAAATGGACGCCAGAGG
This sequence comes from Gentiana macrophylla, assembly GCA_026214975.1. Lineage (NCBI taxonomy): Eukaryota > Viridiplantae > Streptophyta > Magnoliopsida > Gentianales > Gentianaceae > Gentiana > Gentiana macrophylla. Next base: position 66,851,246 of record CM047812.1, read on the forward strand.
CCACTGCAATCAGGGTAATAACATGTACCTGTTTCCTGGGTGAGATGACTTAAGCTATTTCATGATTGTTACCCCAGCTTTTATGTTTCTGTTTTCTGTATTGAAATTTCATATATGTGGTACAGGATAGGACTGGGTACTCTCCTTTCCGGCTCTAGGATAATCTCTGATGGAATGTTACAAGCAGCTGCTGAATGGTATTTCCACTATCTTGAGCTAGGGTTATCGAAGATGAGTGTGATTTTCAAGTGTTATCGTATCTTTACATAGCACGTTGTTTTAACTACTAGTAGGATGTCAACATAGAAGAAAATGATGTACTGAGCATGAATAGCATTATAACCTGCGACTTAAGCTTAGACATCTCCTGTTTGAAGCCAGTTCTTGGGCATTATTGAAGATGAGTAACACGTATCATAGGGTTTACAATGCTAGTCAAGAACCTCATGTTTGCCAAGATATGGACATTACTAGGCTGAGGAAAGATGGGTAGTCGAATTTGAGTTAATTAGTTATTATCGTTATTGTAAAAATAAAAGAAAATATATTGGAGCCAAATAGCTACAAAAAGTCAAAACCAACCTTAACTGGATGTCAACTAAAAGCATGCAAATGAGCTGCTTTCTAGTTGTAGAATGTAACGCCCCATAACTCAGTCCGCTACTTGAGCCATAATGGGTCCATTAACTACTTAGGTCCATCGTCCTTGTATGACCTAAAATGGTTAATCCAAGTTAGCAAGTCCATTGTGTCTCATCATTATATCTTAATATGCTACATAGCATTTCTTCACAACATACTTAACCTCTTACTCATGACATTTGGTTTATGTATAGCAGAGTTCCATATGGTTCCCTATCGCCAAAATAAGGATAATAAAATAAGGATAGCTTAGAAAATCAGCTCCGGTAACCATCCCATTCTGTAAAACTTGAGGGATTTGCCAGGATAAGTCCCCATTTTTTGAGACTCTCTGTATAAATCCCTAAACACATCTAAATGATCATATGTTGTTGGGATATGGATGGTGATGTTGTTGTAGTTGAAAAATGAATATTTATTGTGTAGGAAAAGAGATAAGGGTGTAGGGATATGGATATTTAAACGTTTTCCACAGAGTATATGATTAAATTGATTAAAAATAGAGATATGTATTACTTTATAGTATATTAGTGATGAAAAATGGGATGCGGCTAGAAATGGCCTTAGATGGCAACTTCCATTTCTTGGATAAGGTTTTCGGTAAGATTTGATTTGAGATCTAGCAGACAATTGGTGATGCTATGGGAGTGTGGGGCCTTTGAGAATTTAATTATTTATTTCAAGTGCGACAGTATAGGTTTTTATTTGCGGAAATTTGTTATGAACTAAAGAGAAATAGAAAAATAGGAAGGAAAATGAAAGAAAATATACGAAAAGAACTCAAATGAGCTGATTTGTGATTTGTATTTGTTAGAAAGTAACACGGTAATTACGAACAATTGAGATCAGAACTCTTGATCTCTTCTCCTTTATTCAACCAACTTTTATAGCCTAGTAAACAATTACATTACTCCTAACCCTAATAGGCTTTACTTAATTCTTACTCCAAGACACACAAAGTCGGATACTCTAACAGAATACCATAATTACCCTTATAATAATAATAATAATAATAATAACAACAACAACAATACTACGTCACTTTAACACTCCCCTCAAGTTGGCGCATATATATCATGCATGCCTAACTTGTTACAAACACAACTTAAACGACTCCCAAACAAAGCTTTAGTGAATACTTCGGCAAGTTGTTCCTCTGAACGAACGAACAGTGTGCAAATTTCTTTCCGAACTATCTTCTCCCAAATGAAGTCACAATCTACTTCAATATGCTTGGTTCTCATAAAACACTGGATTGGACGCAATATATAACGTTGTTTGATTATCATAGTGAAGAGGAATATGCTATCAACCTTGAACCCAATTTCTTCAAAGAAATACCTTATGCATGTCAACTCGCTACATGTATGTGCCATTGCTTGATACTCTGCTTCCACACTTGATCTAGCCACCACATTTTGCTTCTTACTCTTCCAACTTACCGAATTTCCTCCAAGGAATGTACAATACCCAGTTGTAGATTTTCTATCCGACGGGGAGCCAACCCAATCGGCATCCGTATAACCTTCAATTCGCAGGTGACCGTTCGGCCTATACATCACCCCATGGCCAGGGGCCTTCTTCAAGAACTTCAACACTCGAACCACGGGATCCCAATGTGGAACTCTCAGTGTCTCCAAAATTTGACTTACCGTACTTACCGCATATGATATATCCGGACTTTTGATAGTTAAGTAGTTGAGTTTACCCACAAGTCTTCTGTACTTTCCTGGGTCTTCGAACAATTCTCCTTCATCTTTTAACATCTTCAAGTTCGGGTCCATTAGAGTATAACAGGACGTCCTTCAATGCAGAGTATGATGTGTTTAGTAGCAAGTTGGGCATGATCAACATCTATGCTCCAACTTGAGGGGGGGTGTTGGAGTATGTCAGCCTAGGGCCTCATTACTGTGTTCTTTTCCTATTTTACCCTTTCCATTGTGTTATTAAGCACGTGTTAAATGTGTTTAGTATTATGCACATGTTAAATGTGTTTAACATTAAGGACATGTTAAATATGCTAGTTAAGCTTGTTCTCCAAGCCTATGTGTCAGCTGATGTACTATTTGAGGCAGAGTGTCTGTAATGATTATTTTGAATAAAGTGTTTCTCTTCCACTTTATATTTTCCTACACCAGCAATTGAAGAAGAAGAACCATCAAGTAGTTTTTCCTTCTAGAGTCCTCCAGCTAGAGATGTATAAAAGAAAAATGATGTGAGGATCCAATCATGTGGTCAGTAGCACCGAAGCCAACTTTTTGTATATAATTATATTTTGACCATAACATTCTACTTGGTGGTATTTTACCGTATTATTTGGGGTTTAAATGTAACATTAAATACGGTTTTTCAAGTGAATGGGGATTATGGTGTGGGTGTGTCAGGTTCAAAGAATAAGTAACATTAATGTAAGGATTTAAGGTGATCAAGTATAAAAAAATTAGGATTTTTTTATAAACTATACCCAATTGACTTCATGACTAACCCCAAGATAAGATGTGGAAGGGTGATTACATGAATCACCAAAACAACACGTAGGCTTAATAGACTGAGATTGTAAGACTTTACTTAGGTGCTTTATTTGCTCCTCGGTGAAGGGAAGAGGCACTGGACTCGATGATTGATCTCAGTCAGAAGTAACTTGGTTCACCTCCTTTGATCCTCTAGCAACTCTTGGTTTCCACCCTTGTGGCTTCCTATGAATCTCCCAACAAGTCTCCTTGGTGTGTGACCAATTTTCTTACATTGTTCACACCTAGGCTTCGTCTTATTAAACTTCTTTGCGCTGTTGAACTTGCCAACTGTCAGAGCCGAACCTTCTGATTCTCCAATTCCCATTTTGTACATCACCCACTTACATGTTACTTGATTTCAGAAAAAACTTCTCTTAGGGTTCCTTCCAAGAATCACCCCCCTGATTTCATCAAGATCTTGGTTCAGTTCAGCCAAAAAGGAATACACATTCATTTTCTTCTCTCCTTTTAAACTTCACACTGTCGTTTGTGCACTCCCATGAATCCTCATGGTAACGATTCAACTCATGCCAGAGGTTCACAATTTCATTGTAATATGTAGCTACATCTTTGGCATCACGTTTTAAGCTCCAATGCATAGTCTTCAATTCATAAACCCGAGAGGAATCCTCCACAACAGAACACATCTCATGAACTGCCTGCTACATATCCTTGGTTGTGGGTAAAAAAATATTTGTGGTCTTGAGATGGATGGCTCAATTGAATTGACGGGCTATGTCATCAACAAGAAATTTTCGGACGTCCAACTTTTATAGTTGGGATCATCAGCACTTGGTTCTTTTTGTTCTCCGGTTAAGTATCCAAGTTTCCCTTTTCCATTAACTTGGTCCCAACACACGGCTAGACCATTTAACAAAAATAATAAATAAATAAACTTTGACAACACTCCTCTTAAACCAAACAGAAGATTGACTCCTTTGACAGTAGCCTTGTTTTATATTATATTTCCTTAAAAGACTGATCCGTGTCTTGAGCATGTGATCTCAGGTCACATGCAGCATCCTTCACTGATGCACTAGGCAAGTGGAATTTTAGCAATTTTGTGGAATTAGTTTTCGTTTTGTTTTGTTAGTGTGTTAAATGGAATTTCGTCTAACCTTTCCCATCTCCATTCCAAAATGGCAGTCTGGCTGCATACATGACTGATGAGGAGATACTCGATGGAATTTTATTTCCTCCAATATCCAGGTGCATAGGATGTTTTCTTCGCCTGATTAAGCAGCTCTCTTTAGTGGAATTTTCGTCCCACACTTTTGACCGTCTTGTTGTATTTTCCATACATGTAGAATACGTGATATAACCAAACAGGTGGCTGCAGCTGTGATTAAGGAAGCCATTGAGGAGGATCTTGCAGAAGGATACCGTGAAATGGATATCCGAGACCTTCAAAAACTTAGTCAGGTAATAATTGTATCGTCTATTTATCATTTAATGAATCCTGTGGTTTTGATCATTAGAATAGTCTTTGAAAAAGATATTGTCAATCTGTGGACTTATTCGACAAAAGTAGTTTCGATATTGTATGACTCTTTTATCTGTATTTGCAGGAGGAAATCATAACTTATATTGAAAACAACATGTGGTGTCCGGAATATCCAACATTGATATACAAGCAATACTGAAGACCGTCATGTTTTCTGTTGTTGCTCTCTCCTATCTCTACACAAGCATTGTTACGACTTCATTTCCTCTAGTAGGCGGCCTAAAGACGCTCCAACCTTCTTAAATTGTTGATTATGGTATGCATCGTTATGATTGATGTGAAAACCCAGTGATTGATACGAAGTCGTTGATTGAGGCAAAGTCCGACTTATTGATCAATAAACTTCAAATGTACTGAGCACTCTCTGCTTGTGTCCTTTCCCATAAAAGAGGCAGACTTTGTTGTTGCAAAAACGATACCTCTACAACTATAGAGCTGTAACTTTTCCACAATCATCGTCTACAACCGTTACATCAGTAAGTGACTCTCGCTGATCAACGGCTGTATATGATGGTTGCGGAAAAAATTGTGGTTCTATAAACGTGGATGTATCATTCCCGTTGTTGTTTGTTTCCTCTTGCTTTGCTGAAAAAGGTTTCTTTCGCTCGAGTGTTTTTTGCAACGTGCCATTTCGTTAGCTTTCAACACGTGACTTCAAATGTTGGGTGCTTATCCCTCATTGTTTTTCCCCCCACATAGTTGATCTGTATGCATTTATTTCACCGTACTAGTGAATAAACATAATGTATTTATAGTGGAACTTTTTTGTGGATTTTAAAAGAATGACAAGTGCTCACGCATTACCCTGGTGGTAAAAACTGGGGGTCCCCGGGACCAAAAGATCATGTGTTCAAGCTTCTTTTGAGGCACCACAAAAAAAAAAAAAAAGTTTGTACCTCATCGTCGATAGTAAAGCAAGTCCTCATTAATGGGAAAGTCATTAGCAAAAGTTTCAAAGGCATCATTAAGATTTTTCCTGTGGTCCAAAATGCTTGTACCTCCATTCTCACTATTCAATGCAACAAGTTGTTGCTCAGAAGGACGTTCCTTGGGCTACTAGATCATTTGTTCCCCATCCTCATGAAGAATGTGATTCTTAGACTCTTCCATTGTCGTGTCATTCATCTTCCCATCATATTGCATTTTTGTTATGTATTTCTTCAGAATTTTTACTGGTTGTTGGTCATTCCGATTGTGTGGGTTCTTTCGAACACAAGAAACCTCTCCATGCACAATACGCTTACGAAAATCAAAATATTCAGGGTTTTAAAATAAAATACAATATTTTGGCCATGATTTTGCTTTCACACTTTGTCTGTCCATTATGTGTATCTTCACCAATCCAGATCCTATGACAACGCGGATTGATGGCCGTTTTATATAGTAACCAACTTTGACCGGCAGAATACTGAGTCGGTTGTAATATAAACTAGCAAGCAAGGTAGTATCCCTCAGGGACATGAGTTAAGTACCTCGGCTAGCTTCATCTCGAGTTTAGATCGATAGCCTTTCAATGTGTCTAACATGGAACAATACTAAATTTTTGCCACAATTATCAAACTAATACACTACGACTATCACGGTTCTATCACAATATGAGGCTTAAACGATTAACAGAGATAGCCAAGAGATGTTTTGGATGCTTACTTTCAAATCCTAGATCATTCCCGGGAGAACTCGGACGATATTGATCGAAGGATGTCATCTCCTAATTCTGAACCTAGGCGCAAATTTCAACAACCTAGCTTTCTATATCGAGTTCAACAGTCCGCAAACCGGATTTAACTGACTCGATACGGTCTACGCTCGAGTGAGACGCTTGTTAACAACAATAAAAACCTTACACACGAAACCGAATCTAAACACTTAGTCGGTTTTACACGGCAATCCTAAAACCCCTTTTCCCGCACCCTCTCGCAAAATACATATGTAAAGAGAATGCGTAAAATACGATTATTAAGTCGCAAATTCAACAATCGTCGCTAAGCATAAGTTTCAGGACAACAATCAACATCAATATGAACTACAACACATCACAAATTCTCCCAAGATCCGAACTAAGGCTCGATTTTAACATTCATCGCATAACTCGGCTATAGGGAAATTAGCTAATCATTCTATCCGTGAAAACACTAGCAAACAAGTTAAACATAAGTAATTGAACTAAATAAGAAGATTAGCGATACCTCTTATAAATGAAAATAACCGAAAATCAACGAAATAGAAAACTGTCTTCAGATCCGTACAATATACAACGATCAACGAACAATTTGTACTTGAAATTAATCCAAAAACATGAAATCCAAGTTCATACAGCTTAGAAAAGTCTGAAAAACGAGCTGAAAGTGTTGAAGAAAAATCTATCTAAAGATTGACATGCAACTCTCCACTAAGTTGAGAGTTTTTATAAGTTCCCACAGGCGGGCGCCTACCAGATTTTTCCCTTCACAAACTCTATCAGCAACATTCTAAGCCAAAAAACCGTATTTTAGGCGGGCGCCTATGGTGACAGGCGGCCGCCTGTCCTCTTTTTTCACCAAAAGACTTGATTTCTTGATCCCGAAGCTCCGGTTTACATTCCACGACATTCCTGAGCACCTAAAACCTGAAAATGGATAAAAAAAAAAAAACATACCAAATATAACCCCCACAGGACGGGTGACCGAGAATGACCGAAAGTGTACAAAATTACTGGAATAACCCTGTTAATCACAGAATATATATCCGGCTCTCGGGATCCAGAAAATATATAACCTATATCAAAACTAAGCCGATTACTCCCGAAAATAACCTAAACGAGTCGTTATGGGGCACAAAATGTATATATAAACCGAGTCAATTCGACTCTTATCAACTACCCCCTACTTAGCGTTTGCTCGCCCTCGAGCAAAACTGAGCGTTCTAAATAGAAATAGAGTCAGTATTATAAATATACACAACGAGACTACGTATTACTCAGTTAATACACTAGTCGAAACGCGAGTATCATCAAACGTTAGTTCTACCTTGTGTTGAGCAATGAATGTGTGTGAAATAATAGCTTCTTCGACATCGACTACTACAACTGGTTTAGATTATAGACGAGTAACGAACCAAAACTACACCATAAGCTTATAACTCGTAAACATCTCCACTAAACGAGGTCAACCGATGTTCAGTACGGTCAGGCAGGACTTGTACGGCTATAACGTTTAGCTAGGGTCGGGGGTAACGAAATGGAATTTGGGACTGGAGAAAGAGAAGTACTATTGAGCTTACTTAACACGACTCCCGTCTACCATTTCATCAACTTTAGAAACCAAAACTGTACAACCCCGATTACATATGATGCTCCAACCAAACTATACATTTTTTCTCTCTTTTTTTTTTTTTTTTTTTTTAACGAACAAAAAACCGAAGTTGATTATCTATCCATTCCCAAGGCCTCGACAGTCTCTTGGGAGGATTCCGCACAATCGAGGGTGTACCACAGCCAAAGATTCTGTCGATACGAGGACACCGTGTAGTAATACCTTTAAGGGCAGAACCACGGCTTAAGCTGTCTGGCACAAAGGAATGGTTAATAAACAACCGAGGCTTCTAGAAATAAATATAAACAAACTCACAATATTTACTCAACTCCAACCAATATCCCACTAAATTCGTACTTCCCGAACATATTCAAAAATAACTTTTCACAACCCAAAATTTCACATGATTCAACATAAAGCTCAAATAGTAGGGTGAAAAAGGAAATGTAGATCACAAAGAGCTTTAGGGTTCAGTAAATACGGGCTAGTAAAAAAATGGCCGTTTCGGGTGGGGATCTAACCATCCTAACAAGGCTTTGAGGGGGTACGATGGATAATGTACAGGAAGGCTATATATGGCAATGGTCGGGTCAAAAGAAGCGCCAAAACCGTCATACCATACCAAACTACCGGTCAACCTTTCTATTTTGCCTCGAAGTTACTAATATAAGTTCTAGGTAGATAGGTCATACAACAACTATAATCGATCACTAGTCGAGTTATCGAAGACGTCGAAGCTATACGTGAAGTTGTGACGGTTCATTTTTCTCAACACACGAAAAAAGCTATAACGTAAAATGCACTCGAGTATTAACACATGTCTAACTACGCAATGCGAGGGGTTGTTATAAATATTGACAACATTGGCACTACAAAAATTTAAAAAAAAATGACTCATATTTCACCTAAGGGGCGATCAAAACTAAGTAACGACTCGAAATTAAATACCGGGAATAACAAACAAAAGGCGTAATAGGGCAAGCCTTCACCCCGTATATATATATATATATATATATATATATATATAAATAACAATAATCCAAAAAACAACGCTATAAGGGCGAGCCTCCACCCCCTACTTAAAAATAGACACCGTCCTCGGTGTCTAAATAAATACAAAGGATGGAGAAAATCTTAACTTAAACCCGGCAAAAGGCGTTTCTTTCGGATCGTGACATCCGTAATATTACTTCCAAGGTACCTGTATGGTTAGTACATACACTACAAAAACAACACATATAGATACCGGGGATGTCACCGTTATTAATAACTAAAAATATATACATTATATATATATACGCTTAAATAAGAGAGCTATAAATTATAAAAGGAATTGAAAATAACTAATATCTGAAAAAGGTTAATCGTTTGTCCAAAAGAGTATTCTAATGCCCCTCCGGGCGTGCCATGAAATAAAAACAAAGTACACCCGAAGTTTTGTTTCAGAAAAACCAAGTACCGTCATCGTATGATTACAAAATAAAAATGAGTCCGCAAAAATATGTCGGTCTTGTCATTGAAACAGCCCCTCCAAGTTTTCTACTTCTATTCCTCTTCTTCTCCCATATGAGCATCGTCGTTTGGCTGTTGTGCACTTGACTGAAATTAACAAAATCTTCCGCAACGAATCCCAAAGTTTCTTCAAGTTGTGCATCAATCGACATCCGCGCCCCTGAAGTACATGTGACATCTCCAGCCCTCCCTCCTCCACCAAAACTGTCTACTCCACCACCTCCCTGACCATGACTACCCCCAACCCCACTGGGCGAACCCGGAATAAAGGTTTGAACAAACGTGTTGAATTCATAAGGTTGAGTCGGCATGTGGAAAAAACTGTTGGCTGGTATTCCGGCTTGATTTGCAATATGATCGTAAACCGGCTCACGAGAAAGTTGAAATTGTCTATTATGTTCAAACCAATCCCGAACTTGACCCAAAGATTGAAACATAGCCTGAAACTGGTCATTGTAATCCATCCTATTGGGTTGTCGGGGTGGTGGTGGTGGTGGACCTTGCTGAGCTTGCGGTCTACGACAGGCTAAATTTGATTTCTCTACTAAAGATTGGATTTTGGGAGCAACCAGAATATCACTGGGCAACTCTGGGATGCCTTTAGCACGTGCCATCTCTGTTATAAGTCTAGGGAAAATCAAGTTTGGCTTTAGATTGTTAAGAAAAGATTCAAGCTTGGACTGAATCTCCACAGCCGGATTAATAGGCAAATCATGAACAAAGGCATAGACAAGTCTCATGATTTTAATGCTTATCTCGGAGAATTTGGAAGAGGGATGAAGTTGGCTAGTAATGAATTTGACTATGATGCGTAGGGAATCGTTCCACTCGATTGTGCTTACCCCACTCCTAGAGTCGTTGTCACTCGGTATCCACGCACAACCGGGACAAATATCCTCACGAATCATCTCAAGAACATCGAGGGGTGGATTGTGCTGAGCAGCCCTATCGCTAATGAGTTGTTTGTAGCTGTCCTTAAAACTGACCAAGGGCGTACCTAGATGAGCGGCTATAGAAGGGTTGGAAAAGGCGAGCCTCTGACCCCTCAAGAAAAAATCTCGAGTGACCGACCCTTGGACTTTAGCATTAGCAAAAAATTCACGCACCAAGGTCATATTAATGGGGTCCTCACCCATGGTCAAAAGACTTCCCCACTGCCTACTCGTAACTTTGTTAAAGAAGTCGCTACCCACTTTGGCTTCCTCGGATGGTTGTTCAAATAACGCTTTCCTTAACGAAACCTAGTGTTAAATTCTTTCAAAGCTTCTTCATCAACAAAACAACGAATGCCATGGTGATCTAAGGTTTCCCTAGGCGGGTCCTCTTGGGCTTGTAAGACGGGTGGGTTCAAAGGCACCTCTTCTATAGGCGGGGGACTCGGGGAACGACTAGGACCTTGCCACCCCCTACCTCGACCTCTAACGGGCTTACTCTTCCCTCTAGCGAAACGGCTCGACTCACCTCTCTCGCGTTTCTCCCTCACCATGCTTTCTTAGTCTAGGATACTCCAAAAACACACCAAACAACAACACCATCATCAAAAGACCACCAATACCAACACCACAGTAATCAAAACAACACAAAAACAATATTTACATCAAAATATAAATATACATATCTACAAATTGCATCTGCAAAATTATAATTTTTTATTATATATATATATATATATATATATATTTTTTTTTTTTAAGCAACAGAAATTTATGAATAAAAATAAATACTTACAAATTTAAAGGTAAAAACCCAAGAAAATGTAGGTTGCCGGAGTAGTTGGTGGTGGTGGCGCTGGCGGTTTGTATCAAATTCAAAAATTCGCCTTAACCGAGTTGGAGCTCCAAAAATTGGTGAAATTAAAGTGTCTAGAAGATGTGGGGTGATTTCGTGAAAGAAAGGAGTAATTTTGGTGGGTGTGGTGTGGCTTAGGGTGGTTACCGGAGGCGAGGGAACTGTAATTCGCAGGGGGGAAATGGAGCTAGGTTAAATGATTTGGGGGATTTGGGGAAGTAGGGAGATGAAACCTTTTTATTTTATTTTAAAACATGCAGGCGGGCGTCTGTCAAAAAAAAAAACATGAAGAAAACTGATCAGCAAGTTTGTGCTTTGACAAAGTTTGGGAATAATTTTCCGTGTTTATTTCATTCAGTATCGGGTACTATATATATGCAAGTTACAACGTAATTAGGGCCACAAATCACGCCCAAGATCACTACAATCACTACCGAATATATCAGAAATATTTACTTCCTAAATTAAATATATACTCCGTAACACCCCCCTTCAAGTTGGAGCATGCAGGTCACAAATGCCCAACTTGCACAATAAATGTAAGAATTGATGCTTGCCCAACGCTTTGGTGAAAATATCTGCTAATTGCGCATCGGTCTTGACATGACACGGGGCAATGAGACCATCTTGAATAGCATCCCGAACATAGTGACAATCAACCTCAATGTGCTTCATGCGCTCGTGGAACATGGGATTCTGAGCAATGTGCAAGGCGGACTGGCTATCAGAGTAGAAATCAATGGCTCGGGGGTGAGCCACACCCAAACCTGCGAGGAGTGCCTTGACGGTTGACAAGTATTCCCAAAATAATTATTGAAACAATTTCGTGCCTTCATCGAAACAGGGAATCCCAGTTGAAAATCACCCTGTTTCGATTGACGGCAAACCCAGGGGGTAATTTCATGTACACTTCCTCGTGCAAATCCCCATGAAGTAAGGAAATGTGAAATCCATTTGATGAAGTTCCCAATTTTTCGCTGCCGCCACGGCGAGAAAAACACGAACCGTGACCATTTTCGCCACTGGAGCAAAGGTTTCGTTGTAGTCAATCCTTTCGACCTGATGGTTGCCAAGAACAACGAGGCGAGCTTTTAAGCGTTCAAGTGATCCTTCAGCATTGTACATGATTTTGTAGACCCACTTACAACCCAACGCCTTTTTCCCGGGAGGTAGCGCCTCCATAACCCAAGTCCCATTATTTTCGAGTGCCATTATCTCCTGATTCATGGCATTTCGCCAACCCGGATCTTGCATCGCCTCAGTGAGTTACGTGGCTCAGTCCTTGCAGTAATAGCTGCAAGAAATATACGGTGTCGGGCAGAAAATTTGTCATAATTAACAAAATGTGCTATTGGATAAAGATTACCTGAGTTACCTGACGAAGACGGTGAATGGGAGGAGGGACTCGTTTCTTGTACAGTGTGCATGACAGTGTTTGTGCCATTCCGGAGGTCGTCGAGGCCGCATGCCACGCCCTAGATCAGCAGAGGTTTCGGGGACGACAGAGACCGGTTCGTCCATAGGTGAGGCCGAGTCAGAGGGGGTATCCGTGGGTATACTAGGTTCGGCTTCAGAGGGGGTATCCGTGGGTATACTAGGTTCGGCTTCAGTCCCACGTTCCATGTCAGCAAAAAATTCATCGTCAATGTCTGTGATGAGAGGTGGAGAAGTTTGTTCGGCAACAACCACCTCAGATGGCTTATCGGCGAAGGGAAATTCGTTGTCATAAAATTTAATGTCCCGAGAGACAAAGAATTCACCAGTAGCGAGGTCATACAGTTTCCAACCCTTATGTCCATTGGGGTAACCGACAAATACGCATTTTCGACTTCGAGGTGCAAATTTATTTCCTTTGGATCTTTGATCATGGGCGAAGCATAAACAACCAAAAACATGAAGGTGATCAAAAACAGGTTCCACACCAAACAAAATTTCAAAAGGCGTTTTATCATGCAACAATGTCGAGGGAGTGCGATTTATTAAGTGTACGACACCGAGAATACACTCTCCCCAAAACGTAATCGGCAAATTTCCTTGAAACATCAAGGCTCGTCCCACATTAAGGATATGTTGATGTTTACGTTCTACTCTCCCATTTTGTTGAGGTGTGCCAACACACGACGTTTGAAAGATTATCCCATTCTGATCGAAATAGTCCAACATGCTGCGAAACTCAGTACCATTATCACTACGCACCACTTTCACATTTTTTTTCAAATTGTCGTTCAACCATAGAAAAAAAAGAACAAAAAACCTTATAGACATCAGTTTTCGAATGCAGCAGATATACCCAAACAGCTCTAGAATAATCATCGACTAAAGTCAAAAAATAGTGTGCCCCACTAGAAGAAGGGGTCCTATAGGCCCCTCACAAATCACAATGCACGAGCTCAAAAATGCGACTAGCTTTATTGTCACTAATAGGAAAACGAGCACGAGTTTGTTTCGCTTGAGGACAAATTTCACAAGCTTTACTCAATGTCTTAAAATCACTAGAAGCGTGTTTAAGCCGGTGGAACTAACTTGGTAATTTTTTTGAGACGGATGCCCCATTCGGCGATGCCACAGTTCAAAGAGAGACACACCAAGCAATCACACACACACACTGTAGGAATATTTCGAAAATAGTAGAGCCCATCCTTTCGTTCACCGGCTCCAATCAGGTTCATCGAATGACGGTTTTGTACAGCACACAAAGAGTCAGTGAATCGAACAAGACAATCAGAGTCATCGATCAATTGTGACACCGATATTAAATTGCACAATAATCTAGGTACAAAAAGGACACGCCGAAGAACAATCTTATCCGTAAGGAAAAATTGGCCCGCTTTAGTAGCCACAAATTGTTGCCCATCCGGAAACCCAACCGTACATGGAGGAACGCTTTCAATATTTGTTAAATTAAATTATTTGTCACAAAATTATTCCCAAAATTTTGTGGCTTCATCGAAACAGGGAATCGTAGAAGCAAGCTTGGGTTCCATGCTCCTCAAAATCCAGGGGGTAATTTCATGGCTTCATCGATGAAGTGTACATGAAATTACCCCCTGGGTTTGACGGTTGAAAATTATTCCCAAAATTTCGTGGCTTCATCGAAACAACGAATCGTAGAAGCAAGCTTGGGTTCCATGCTCCTCAAAATCCATGAGACGAGCATCGAATTGACTGTGTCCCAGTCAATTAATTTCGTTTTGTCGGTCGGTTTCTTTATCGTGCCGTCAATAAACACGAATTTCCGGCGTGATTCCAGAGTGAGGGTAATTGCTCTTGACCACGCTAGATAGTTGTCTCCACGTAGCATCATGTGGATAATCAGATTTCCCAGTTGATCACCCGAGCCAAGATAGTATGGTGATGTTGGATCTATTTTTCCGTCCAAATCCGCCATTGTTGTAAAGCTAAATACAAGCCTATACAAGATGGGAATTGGCCGTGAGAAGAAAAAAGAAAAAAAAATATTAGTGGTGTAGTGATGGCTCCGATACCATGACAAATTTTGGGAATAATTTTCCGTGTTTATTTCATTCAGTATCGGGTACTATATATATGCAAGTTACAACGTAATTAGGGCCACAAATCACGCCCAAGATCACTACAATCACTACCGAATATATCAGAAATATTTACTTCCTAAATTAAATATATACTCCGTAACATGCTTGAAAAAGGGCTTCACAGGCGGGCGCCTGTAATCACAGGCGGGCGCCTGTAACCAAAACAGGGGATTTTCAAAAATTCTTATTTTTTCCGGGGTTTTCGAACTATGAAACATCCCCGAGATGCCTTAAGACTTAAAAAAAAGATATCGTGGGTTGCCTCCCATGAAGCGCCTCCATTTAACGTCGTTAGCTCGACGTGATGATTCGGTAGAGAGAAAGAAGGAATGACTTAAACGGACATTAACGTAGATTATTCCGCTAACGTCAGGCGAGAAAATTTTGGATTCAACGGGAGACGAGAAATTTGGATACTTAGGGAAACAAAACTGAAACGAGAGATTCAGAAACGAGTCAACGACATGACTCGCAACCCTCGGGACAAGAAGGAGGGTCCTCTAAGTTGACTATCACAGTCTTCGCATCAAAGTACAATTTTTCATATTTCTTCAACCGTAGGGCGTTTGTCAAAAACGTCTCTTTGGTCTCGTTCGTTACTTCGACTGCTCCAGATGGATAAGCTTTTAAAACTTTAAATGGTCCCATCCACCGGGTCTTCAACTTTCCTTGAAACAAGTGCAAACGAGTGTTGTATAACAAAACATCATCTCCAACTTTGAATTCATGCTTTTTAATCTTCGCATCGTGGAGAAGTTTAGTTTTCTCCTTATAGGTACGAGCACACTCATAAGACTGAAGTCCAAACTCATCGAGCTCAGCCAACTGGGATAATCGTTTCTCTCCTACAGAGTCCTCATCAAAGTTAAGGAAACGAGTAGCCCAATAAGCTCGATGTTTTAGTTCTATAGGCAGATGACAAGCTTTACCGAACACTAGCATATAGGGAGACATCCTTACCGGGGTTTTAAAAGCCGTTTGATGTGCCCAAAAAGCATCATCGAGCTTCTTAGCCCAATTCTTCCTACTGGAGTTCACCGTTTTTTCTAAGATACGCTTAATTCCTCTATTCGATACCTCGGCTTGGCCGCTAGTCTGTGGATGGTACGAAGTTCCAAGTTTGTGTTGAACTTTGTACTTACTCAAAAGCTTATCGAATATCCGGTTATAAAAATGACTCCCACGGTCAATTATTATAGCTCGGGGGACACCAAAACGGGTGAAAATGTACTTCTTAAGAAAGCGAGTTACTACATTACGGTCAATTGTGGGAGAAGCCAAAGCCTCGACCCACTTTGAAACATAGTCCACCGCCACAAGAATGT
The DNA here is from genome assembly GCA_026214975.1 of Gentiana macrophylla. Lineage (NCBI taxonomy): Eukaryota > Viridiplantae > Streptophyta > Magnoliopsida > Gentianales > Gentianaceae > Gentiana > Gentiana macrophylla. The sequence continues at coordinate 66,867,374 of CM047812.1, forward strand.
ACTTGTTATTGAAGGAATACGGGAATGGTCCCATAAAATCGATTCCCCAAACATCAAAGATCTCACACTCGAGAATTGGTTGCATAGGCATTTCAAATCGTCTCGAGTTTCTGCCCGACCTTTGGCAAGCATCACACATACATATTTGTGTGAGTCTCTAAAGATTGAGGGCCAAAAGAAACCACTTTGGAGAACTTTTAACGCTGTTCGGTTTCCAGAAAAATGGCCACCGGCCTTTTTGTCATGACAGAATGACAAAATGCTTGGTATCTCGCCATCATGAGCGCATCTATGAATTATGCCGTCAGAACATCTACGGAAAAGATACGGATCAACCCAATGGTAAAATTTAAGATCACTAAATAACTTCTTACGTTGTTGGTAAGTTAGGTCAGGTTCAAAATAACCACACGCAAGATAATTCACAAACGGAGCAAACCACGGATTACCGTACTTTCCGGGAACTAGAGGACTCTCTTTCATCTCCGAAACAGCTGTATCAATAGCAAACAAATGTTCATCCAGAAATTCATCGTGTATCTCTCTCTCTCTCTCTCTCTCGTACTAGCACGTCAGGGGTCAATTGTAAGCGGCTGAGGTGGTCCGCAACCACATTCTCACAGCCCTTACGGTTTTTTATCTCAACATCGAACTCTTGGAGCAATAAAACCCATCGCAAGAGTCGAGGTTTAGCATCTTTCTTGTTTAAAAGATACTTCAGCGCAGCATGGTCAGTATGGACTACGACCTTTGGACCAATTAAATATGACCTAAACTTATCAAAGGCGTAGACGATCGCAAGTAATTCTTTCTCGGTGGTTGCATAGTTGATTTGACCCGGATTCAAAGTATGGCTCGCATAGTAGATAGGCTTAAACGATTTCTTGCATTTCTGGCCCAACATGGCCCCCACAGCCATATCACTAGCGTCGCACATAACTTCAAACTCCCGGTTCCAATCAGGTGCTATCAAAATAGAGGCAGTCACAAGCATTCGCTTAATATCTAAGAAAGCATCTAAACATTTAGCATCGAACACAACGGGCACATCTTTTGAAAGCAAATGAGTAAGAGGTTTAACACGTTTGAAAAGTCCGAAGATAAATCGTCTATATAAAAACTGCGTGTCCTAAGAAACCTCTAAGCGTTTTCAAGTTCACGGAGGCGGTAATCGCTCGATAGCCTCTATTTTCGCTCAGTCTACCTCAATACCTCTCCTCGAGATTTTATGCCCTAACACGATACCCTTTTCTACCATAAAGTGACATTTCTCCCAATTTAACACTAGATTCGTATCCTCACAACGTTGCAACACTTTATTCAGATTATCTAAACAATCATCATACGAGTCACCAAACACACTGAAGTCATCCATAAACACCTCAAGAAAGTTTTCAATCATATCAGAGAATATGGCAGTCATGCAACGCTGGAATGTCACTGGGGCATTGCATAGCCCAAACGGCATTCGAGTGTAAGCAAAAGTGCCATACGGACACGTAAAAGTGGTCTTTTCTTGGTCTTTAGGGTCGATTAAGATCTGGTAATATCCACTGAACTCCTATAGAAAACAATAGAAAGCATGGCCACTCAAACGTTCAAGCATTTGGTCAATGAAAGGCAAGGGAAAATGATCCTTACGTGTTGCGTCATTGAGCTTCCGATAGTCGATGCAAACACGATATCCTGTGACAAGTCGAGTCGGAATAAGCTCATTCTTCTCATTGGCCTAAACCGTCATCCCTCCTTTCTTCGGGACAACTTGTGTCGGGCTAACCCACGCACTGTCACAGATTGCATAAATGATCCCCATCTCGAGCATCTTGATCACGTCCTTCTTCATGACCTCCTGCATATGAGGATTTAACCTTCTTTGCGGTTGCCTTACCGGCTTCATTTCATCATCAAGGATTATTTTATGTTTGCAAATTTCAGGGCTTATACCCCGAATATCATCCATTTTCCATCCAAACGCTTTCTTATGGCTCCTCAAAACTCGAAGTAACTTTCCTTCCTGCAAGTTAGTTAAGACAGACGATACAATTAATGGAAGTAAATCCTCTTCGAGAAATACATACTTCAGATGAGCCGGTAGTTGCTTGAATTCCAAGTTCCGTAGCGGATCCTCAACCGAAGGCTTCGCTTTTTCTTCACTTAATTCAAGTTCCAGGAACTTGTGCCATCTCGTATCAATAAAATCAGTGATTTTGAGTTCACCGGCGGCTTCGGCCAACTCTTCGTTCTCATCATCAGCCGTACTTGATTTCATTATACATTCCTCTATAGCATCATCATCTTTGTAGCCCTGCGTGTTAGCATTCTCGACAACCAAAGGCATAATAACATCCAAAAAATTGCATTCGGACTCATCATAAGGATGTTTGATAGCGTCGTAAACATTTAATACGACATGCTCCTTATCAACTTTTAACATAATCTCGCCTTTCTTGGTGTCAATTGAAGCTCTCGCGGTTGCTAAAAATGGTCTTCCTAGCAACAACGGGGTCCGGTTGTCGGCCTCCATTTCAAGTACTACAAAGTCCGCAGGAAACACGAACTTGTCTACTCTTACTAACACGTCCTCGGCTACCCCTAACAGCTTTCTTAAGGATCTATCCGCCCTTTGCAATGTCATTTCGGTTTGAGTTAACTTACCTAAACCGAGCTCATCATAAATATGACGGGGCATAAGACTCACACTCGCACCTAGGTCACATAGCACATTCGGATACGTCTTAGAACCTATGGTGACAGGAATGGAAATACTACCCGGATCCTTAAGTTATTGGGGCAACTTATTTTGATATACTGCTGAACAATTCTCATTTAAACACACAACCTCGTTCATTTTTGTCTTGTTGGACAATATCCCCTTCAAATACTTCACATACGAAGGCATATTCGCAATCGCATCAACAAGTGGGATATTGATCTCAACTTTCCGTAAAATGTCTAGAAACCGATTCTGACTCTTAGACAACGCAACTTTTCGAGGACCACAAGGGGGATAAGGAAAAGTATTTAAATCAATAGGAGTAGAAGTAGAATCGATACCCTTTTTACCTTTGTCGTGTGCCTCGCTCCGTCGTACCGGTTGACTTATGCTAGCATCCTTCCTCTCGGGGTTCGGGATCTCTGCGACCTTATCAGAATCATCATCGATGTCCATTGGTTCAATCTTCACCTTGATCAACTCGGGATCACTTCCCGCAGCCACATTATCACTTTCAACACCCGGTGTCTTCTTCGACTTACCCTGGCCTACATCAACTTCTAAACCGACTCTCTTACCGCTTCGAGTGAAGATAGCATTGACCGGATTAGCTGGCCTAAGATCCCTTCCGAGACCTAGATCATCATCATCATCATCAACCGTCGACTCCTCAATGGATACCGCATTCACACCTCTCGGATTTCTAACCGTATTACTTGGTAAGCCACCCGTCGGAGTTGATTTCTGATTCTCGGCCAACTGTCCAACTTGATGTTCCAAGTTCCGTATCGAGGCTTGCATTGAAGTCATTGAATTCCGAATCTCTCTATTACTGTCTCTCATCTCCTTAGCATTGTCATAAACCATCTTCGACAATTGATCCATAGTTGGCGGTTGTTGATTTCGATTCTCATTCCGAGACGGTGCATTCGGATATTGCTAGATGTTTTGTCTTGGATTAGAAGTCCCGGCTTGTTGATGTGGCTGATATGGCATATTAGAAGGTCCGGCTTGATTCGGATTCCGGTTCCAATTTTGATTTTGTTGCCACTGATTCGGTTGATCCCTCCAATTCTGATTCTCAACATAATTCACATCAAAAGTAGGATTCCCCGACATCACATTTGGATCCATTGGTGGCATTTGAGGTGCCATCCAAGGATTCGAGGCTAACTGGTTTGCAAACGCTTGATGCATTTGATCCGAAAACATTTGACCAAACTGATTCGGATCGAATACCGGTTGTACCGCAATATTAGGTTCAACCGACCCCTCTTCAACACCAAGCTGAAGTACTTGAGCTTTAGTTAGGATTTTCTTCAGATTTGTGTTGACATTAGTGCACTCCGATGATTTTTGAGCACCACCGCAATATGCACATTTATTCGCCGCTCGTTGATCAAGTATCACCTCCCGCAACTGCTTCTCTAACATAGTAACTTTGCTCGAGAGCTTGCTATTCTCTTCTTGCATCGATTGATCATAGCCCCCGACTTTCACTTCTCTTTCAGAATTCCTCCCCTTTTGCCTTTCCCTCGGTTTCATTGAATTCCATTGCCGATTATTCTCGGCAATCCTCTCAATCATAGCCAAAGAAACATCCAGCTCTAAGCTCATCAAATCACCACCGCTAGCCGAATTCAACGTTCTTCTTGACTCCTTATCCGCCCAACCATAAAAGATGTGAATCTGATTCCAAATCTTGAAACCGTGTTGCGGACACTTTCTCAACATAGCTTTATAACGATCCCACGCCTCGTGTAATTCTTCGCTATCCCATTGCTCGAAATTAGAGATCTCGGCCCTCATATCCAATGTTCGACCCGGTGAAAAGTATTTCGATAGAAAAGTCCTCGTCACCTCGTCCCAATCCATTTGAGCCATTTGCAATATCATTTGTTGATACTGTTGCATAATCTGATTCGGATCCGGCTGTTGTACCGGTTGTTGCACAAAAGGATTAAGATTCTGATTCATACCCTGAAACTGAGGCATCGGTTGAGGAGCACGTGGTGGAGGTTCAGGTTGATTAGGATCTTGCCTCGGGCGTAGAAGTGGTTCCCGGAGGTGTATATGAACTTCAGCCCCACCCGATGTTCTCGAGTCAACAATTTGCCCAGTTGATTCATCTTCCTCAACACGAGGTTCGGGTGATTCCCTCCCAAATGGAGAGATGTTTCCAGTGGATGCCGATGTATTCGTAGCCATAGAAGTTTCGATATCCGGTTCCGAAGACTCGGCTTGTTGAGTAGATAACCGTTCAATCGTCTGATTTCTCAACTCCAACTGTCTATGAAAGAAAATTTCAATCTCCGGATTATATTCAACCAACTCCCTGTCGCTAATTCGGGTCATACACTGCACACATTCAAACAACAACAAACAATAACAAAAACAAAGACCTAATCCTAAATATTAGACTGGCGTACAAGATATTAACTCGAGTCCCCGGCAACGGCGCTAGAAAACTTGATGGCCGTTTTATATAGTTACCAACTTTGACCGGCAGAGTACCGAGTCGGTTGTAATATAAACTGGCAAGCAAGGTCGTATCCCTCAGGGACACGAGTTAAGTACATCGGCTAGCTTCATCTCGAGTTTAGATCGATAGCCTTTCAATGTGTCTAACATGGAACAATACTAAATTCTTGCCACAATTATCAAACTAATACACTACGACTATCACGGTTCTATCACAATAAGAGGCTTAAAAGATTAAAAGAGATAGCCGAGAGATGTTCTGAATGCTTACTTTCAAATCCTAGCTCATTCCCGGGAGAACTCGGACTACTAACCCTAATTGATATTGATCGAAGGATGTCATCTCCTAATTCCGAACCTAGGCACTAATTTCAACAACCTAGCTTCCTATATCGAGTTCAACAGTCCGCGAACCGGATTTAACTGACTCGATACGGTCTACGCTCGAGTGAGACGCTTGTTAACAACGATAAAAACCTTACACACGAAACCGAATCTAAACACTTAGTCGGTTTTACACGGCAATCCTAAAACCCCTTTTCCCGCACCCTCTCGCAAAATACATATGCAAAGAGAATGTGTAAAATACGATTATTAAGTCACGAATTCAACAATCGTCGCTAAGCATAAGTTTCAGGACAACAATCAACATCAATATGAACTACAACACATCACAAATTCTCCCAAGATCCGAACTAAGGCTCGATTTTAACATTCATCACATAACTCGGCTATAGGGAAATTAGCTAATCATTCTATCCATGAAAACACTAGCAAACAAGTTAAACATAAGTAATTGAACTAAATAAGAAGATTAGAGATACCTCTTATAAATGAAAATAACCGAAAATCAACGAAATAGAAAACCGTCTTCAGATCCGTAAAATATACAACGATCAACGAACAATTTGTACTTGAAATTAATCCAAAAACATGAAATCCAAGTTCATACAGCTTAGATAAGTCTGAAAAACGAGCTGAAAGTGTTGAAGAAAAATCTATCTAAAGATTGACATGCAACTCTCCACTAAGTGGAGAGTTTTTATAAGTTCCTGGTGGCGCAGTCTTGACAAAGTGGCGCCGCTGATTTTCCTTCACAAACTCTATCAGCAACCTTCTAAGCCAAAAAACTGTATTTTAGGCGGGCGCCTATGGTGACAGGCGGCCGCCTGTCATCTTTTTTCACCAAAAGACTTGATTTCTTGATCCTGAAGCTCAGGTTTACATTCCATGACATTCCCGATCACCTAAAACCTGAAAATGGATCAAAAACATACCAAATATAACCCCCACGGGACGGGTGACCGAGAATGACCGAAAGTGTACAAAATTACCGGAATAACCCCGTTAATCACGGAATATATATCCGGCTCTCGGGATCCTGAAAATATATAACCTATAGCAAAACTAAGCCGATTACTCCCGAAAATAACCTAAACGAGTCGTTACGGGGCACAAAATGTATATATAAACCGAGTCAATTCGACTCTTATCACGGATTAAAACCCGTGCAATGGATGGATGTTTCAGATTAAACCATGCATTTTGTATTTGCAACAGCCTCCTAATGAGAGATGCAATCTTCCAAATTTAGTGTTAGTTGAAAAGTGGCACAAGCAATTCCGGATATGCGAAATAAACAAGTGATCATGATGCCTCCTCGTTAAGATGAAAATCTAAAGTTCATTCAGAAAATATCATAGGATGACATCTTCTACTAGAATACCTTCGTGTAAAGAGATGATTGTAATCATCTAAACACCCCGGTCGTACCAGATGACGATTATAAAAAAAAAAATCCCAATTTACATTCAAGTTTTATGAAGAACTTTATCACGTCATCAGTTTTAGGACAATAATCTCCTATTAAGGCATTGTCAAAGGGTTTATCAAGAACATGTAGTCCCGATTTTTTAAAAAGAAGGCAAGCTCACTCTGGCATGGTGATAAGGTTCCAAAATCTGAGACTGGTGGTGATGATCCTCTTTGCACTAAAGCTAACGTGCTTGAAGTAAGCGGTGGCTCTACCTTTTCCACCGTCAATGGCGACCTCAAGCAATGAACCAAACCTAATCCCGTAGCATATGGACAACTACTCCAAAATGAGGATCAATAGAGAGCTTACAAGAAGAGGAGAAGAACGAAGGCAAGATCATGATTTTCTCCATTCATTTAATTTTTTAACCGTGCTTCGATCCTGCACCGATCAAATTAAAATATGCATATTCTTCCTCGGATCTATAAGGTGGAGATGGTGATACTTAAGCGAACATTTGCGAAGTAACTCGTGTTTGTTAATTTAGAAAGAAAAAAAACAATCTATTTTAGTTTGGTTTGTTTTGTTTAATAAACAAGTAAACACGAGCTTATACGAGTCAAATCCGTATTCGTTCATAAATGCCTTTGCTCGTTAACAACCCTAGTTGTTTGATTTGGTTGTATGTTATCTTTTGATTGTAAACTTTGCTATGTTTTTTTTTATCACTCTAGCTGGTTTCTAGAAGTAATAAAATTTCAAGATAAAAAAAATTATAACAAATCATTTTCTTTGATTGCATTATCCGTGTAATATCCTGACTTTTCGAAAAAGGGCAGACGTGTATTTTTGCGAAAAATAAAATATTACGATTTACGGATTAAAATATTCTATGTGCATATATATATATATATTGTGGATAAATATATATATGTAAAGTCGAAATATGTATGTATATATAGGGAAAAAAAACTGATTATTTAATAATAAGGGTATTTAGGAAAATTAAGGGATTAGGTTAATTATTAGGAATTTTCCTATTTAAGGAAAAATAAACCCTATTAGTTTCCCTAACCTTTTGAAACAGAAGTTTCCTACGTTCCCTGAGAGAGACGGCGTGAGAGACTTAGAAAAAGGCTGAGAGCTTTTCTTTCTGATTCTAAACTCAGCTTAAAGAGGTACTTGCTTCTCAGCGACAGATCGCAGAAGATCAAAAAGCAACCCATGCTCTGGTAGATCAGTTATATGATGCCAAAAGGGGAAGTCAAGAAGAAAAGTGAAGTTACTTGGAGAAATGAAGCGACTTGAAGATGAATTGCAAAGATACAAATCGATCCTAAGTTCTTAAGGAAATAACTAAGCGTGACGAACAACTCATTGAAAAGTACAATCCAACCTGGAGATAGAAGAGTTGCTCTAACAAATGATCTGTGGATGCAGTTTATCAAAGATCACAATCCTATCAAAGGCAAGTACAAGGACAGGACATTTGAAGAATCCTTGAACTACTTTTTATCTGATATATTCTCAAAGCAGAAAATGGCACAATATAAAAAGAATCAGAGGATTGATGATAAACTGAAGATTAAAGACAAGACTGAACAGATGAAAGCTGATCTAGTAGAATTTGAAAATTACTACTTAAAAGAATCAAACCTTCCAAAGCTATTTCAATGGAGAAGATGGAAAGAAGGTAGTCAAGTTGACTACAACAAGACTTTCTCAAAGGAAGACTCCAAGCTAGAAGAAGATTTTCGTATGTATGACAAAGCAAGAAAATTTGATTCAGTCTTGAAAAAAAGCACAAAAGAGAACTTAGTATCTAGTTACACTATTTTGAACAAAATGTAACTACTCCAGTTTTTGCTCATTCTAATGAAATCCAGTTTCCAGTTTTACATTGTTTTACATTGTTTTGATCTTTAAGCTTTTCTTTTAGGGAGAGTTTTGGCATCATCAAAAAGGGGGAAATTGTTGGAAATAAAATATATATTTTGATGATAATTCATCTTATTTGTTTAAAGTATTATCTTAACCCCACTGATGAAGTGTTGAAGCCAGCTGTTATAGTGAAAAGCTAAAAGATGTCTAGAACCGAATGTATAGTTTTACTAGAGAGTCGATATTTGTATAAGTTACATCGGACAAGCAATCGTAATAATTAGTGTGTCGAAATCGAAAAGCCGGGAGTCATCTAGAAAATCGGAAATCACTAAGACATGTAAACCGACTCGATAATACAAACATCAAAGCCGAAGAAGGTAAGTTCACGAGAGTTACAGACTCGGTTGGCTTATCTAAGAAGATCAAGAGGCGAGGTCACAGACTTCGATTATTGAAGATTGAAGAACTGAGGGTTCAAACTCAATTATGAAGACCAAGTCGAGACTGTAAAGTTAGACGTCAGGCAAGATTGTGGTGACCTGAACTGACTTTATGGATCTTGTATGAAGACCTAAGAATCGTAAGGACAATGAATTCTTAGATGATAATGAGTCATGGTGTACTACGATTAAGTCAATTATAATCAAATGAAAATCGATCTTGATATTTGAAAAAGAGTAAAATCTCGATTAACGCTCCAAGTCGATGAAGAAACCGACAAACAATAAACTCGATAAAATCGATAAGAAAACTCGAGTTTTACAAGTCACCATCCAACAAAGCGATAGTACAATCGAGCGTTATAAAGGAAGCAAATTCATTGGATGAGTTATCGATACGCAATGAACGGTCGGAAGATATAGCCGTTACAAAAGAGACGTTGATACAATTCGAATTGAAGTCGGATGAACGTTGGACCTCACATCGTAAATAGAAGACTTTGCACCCAAGATAAAAATAACGAATTAACAAGCATTATCAAGCAAGTTTGTGCATTAGTCATCTTATTTGAATTACTATCATCTCAGCGTTATAACAAGATCATATCTAGAAATTCTTCAAGTGTTCAAGCTACACAGATTTTATCAAGAATCATACACTTTGAAGAACCACAAACGAGAATCAATTTATTGATTCTCAGCCCAACTTTGATTCTACATCAAAGGTTTTAGACTGTGAAGCAAACCAGGAAGGTTTCGCCAAGGACAGTTGTGACAAGCAGTCGGGTAGACTGTGTTTGTGGTGGTAGCTGGTGAAGAGACAATTCAACCCTCCAAGGATCAGTGTTCAAGCAATTGAAGAACATCAATTCTACCTGTTCTACAACTGTTTAGATAGTGAAGCTAGGGATTAGCCGAGGAATATTGTTTAGGACTTTTTGTAACATTTCACTTCAAGAAGTTCTAGTGGAATTTTCCTCCGCACCACAGGGGAAGAAAGGACTGACAGGATTACACCACCTGGAACCTCTATAACACTTGTCTTATTTACTTAACGCACTTACTTATTTATTCAGCATTTACTTATAGCATTTTGATATTTGATTGTTATACACCTCACAGTTCACAAAACTGACATTCATCAGAATTCAGTTTACTACACTCAGTTTTCACAGAGAATAACAAGATCAAGAAAAAGGCTAGAACTTTATCCGCTGCCGGTTGACTCAGTTCCAAGCTTAAGTCAATTTGACTTAAACTCAGCTTAGTCAGCTTAACTCCACACAAGTTTAACTGAACCTTAATTTGTTTTAAATCCAGTTTTAGGGACAAGTTTATTCACCCCCCCCCCCTCTAAACTTGTGTTAGCCTTTCCAAGAGACCAACAGTAGTAGATCCAGTCATCTAGCCGGTCGATGACGCGAGTAGGGTACTTAGTGACACAACACTGTGTAGTAGATCCAGTGATCCATCCGGTCGAAGGCGCGAGTAGGGTACTTAGCGACCCCACCTTGCATGAGACGTCTTGATGGCATCATTCAAGGAGACCACGGATGATGAGAGGGATCTTGTTGTGCTTCATCATGCTTATGCCGCTATGGAAACTAAGATCAAGGTCCGGATATACCTCACCATCGAGTTTGATGCTCCATCTTCCTATGATACTGTAGCATCATCGCTGTCCGATCAGCCTAGACCTTCTGAGGGTGAAGCGATCCACAAGTTGAGTTCATTCTCTTTGCGTCTTTCCATTGTTTTCCAGTTGGTCTATGAAGATCCTCATCTGACTGATGATGCAGTGTGTGGTGAGGATTCTGCCAATGGCCTTGATGCTTTCGAATGATCAAGAAGAATCAACACTTGCATATTGGAAACTAAAGTTTGATCGCCAATGCCATAATTTCTTGAGGAGACTTTATGCCAGCAACTTGATAAAGGTGCAATGAGCATGTATGTGTGCCATGATGAAAAGGTAAATATTCTAACATCGAAGCCACCACTCAACCAACGATCAGGCTAATAACAAGGTTAATTCGAGTGTAGAACCTTTTACAGTGTGTAACCGGCGGCACCTCTTCTTCCTCAGCATCTACCACTCGTGGCAGTTTCAAAATGACATTAGTAAGAGGCTTCATGCAAATTTGTGTGAAGAAAAGCATTCTCCCTTTTCAAGACAACTTGTTGACGTTAAGGCAGCTGAGGCAGATCATCTCAAAGAGACTGAATCATTCAAGTCGATTCATGCCGAGCTCATGTCCAGAAGGAAGAACTTGGAGAAGAGGGTTGAGGCTCTAAAGGAATAGGAATTAAAAATGGCTTTGTTACCTGTGGGCTGTGAAGAGGAGAGGAAGAGTATGACTATTCATGAACCTCAATTGAAGAACGACCTTAATAAGCCTCAGTGCACCTCGGTTGCGGCACGATGAACGTGATGCCTTGGAGAAGATGGCAGATTTGCTTGAGCTTTCCTGCCAAGAGTTGCTGGACTTTGACTTTGCTACTCATTCTCTTGAGAGACATTTTTTTTTGCTTCAAGAGGTAATAAAATTTCAATTTAAATGAATCAATAAGAACTCTATTACTTCCTTTCCTTTAACGCCTTGCAATTTACTTCTTTCTTTTTTTCTTTTCTTTTCCTTGTTTGAGGACCTCTTTTTTTGGTATGATTGAACCCTTTTTGGTATGACAGAACTTATAGTAACCTCCCAAGCTGCCTACGTACCCTAGAGATTTCTCCAGGAATCAAGTCAAATGTATTTTTTTTCTTCAAGATTAACGCAGTTTAACCTCGTGCTTAGGAGCATTTTTTTTACTCGTTTGAAGAGTATAACTCAGTTTAAGCTCGTGCTTAGGAGCATTCTTTTCTTTCACTCATTTGGAGAGTATAACGCAGTTTAGGCTAGTGCTTAGGAGCATTCTTTTTTCTTTAACTCATTTGATGAGTGTAGCACAGTTTAAGCTTGTGCTTTGAAAAACTTGGTGTTTATTTGGTTGAATTTGATCAACTTGTATGCTCCACATTTCCGAATTCCCAAACAACATAGGGTCCATCTCATTCTTCTTTGAACTTGTTTTGGTTTCTATGTCATTATGTTGGTCCCTTGGAAAGGCTAACACAAGTTTAGAGGGGGGTGGGTGAATAAACTTGTCACCAAAAACTAATCCTGAACTGGAAAAGTCCCAGGAACTGAGTTTCTCTGAAACTTAAACTGATCTTCAGTTCCTGTCCCTTTAACTTGTGCGGAGTTCAGTTAGCTTAACTGAATATAAGTTATTACTGACTTATATTTAGTCTAGTTAACTGGCAGCGGATAAAACTAGCCTTTAACAAATAGTAACTATAATTTCAATATGAAAACCATTATAAGGGAGTAAATGAATGCATAAAGTAAATAGACAAGTATTATAGAGGTTCCAGGTGGTGTAATCATGTACGTCCTCTCTTCCCCTGTGATGCGGAGGAAAATTCCACTAGAACTTCTTTGTGATGGCCCAGTTACAAAAAGTTCTAAACTGATAGTTCTTGGCTAATCCCTAGCTTCACTATCTAAACACTTGTAGTAAACAGTAGGATTCTTTGCTCTTCAATTGTTTGAATCATTGGTCCTTGGAGGGTAGAATTGCCTCTTCACCAGCTCATCACAAACACAGTCTTCCTGACTGCACTCAACTGTCCTTCACACCTTCTTGGTGTTTCACAGTCTAGACCTTTGATATAATCAAAGTTGAGACCTTGAATCAATGACTATGATTCAACCGTGATTTGAGCTTTTCTTCTAGATGATTGATTTAAGCACGGCTCTGTATTTCTTCAAATGTAAGATCTTGAATCTGTCTGAATATGTTTGAACACTTTGAAGAAATTTCTTGATCTTGCAATTAAGTATTTAGCAGATATTCTTTTGAATTTTGGCTTTCCCCCTCAATTTTAATCTTTCTTGACTAGATAGATTTTCTCGCTTTTTATCGTATGCCTGCACTCCCCCCGTTTTGATGTTGTAGAGGTAATGTATTTATAGGGGTTTATCCTGCTTTGTAACGGCTATGTTTTCTGACCGTTCCTACTGTGTCAGTGACTCATCCAATGAGATTTCTTACTTTACAACGTTCGATTGTACTTTCAGCTTGTTGGATGATTAACTTGTAAAACTGAGTTTCCTTATCGCTTTCTGGCGAGTTTATTATTTGTCAGTTTCCTTATTGACTTGGAGCATTAACTGGGATTTTATTCTTCTTCAAATATCAGTACTCCAGTTTTCATCTGATTACAATTGACTTAATCAGAGTACACCATGATACATTTATCATCTAAGAATTCATTGACCTTATGATTCTTAGGTCTTCATACAAGATCTATAAAGTCAGTTCAGGTTACCACAATCTTGCCTGAAGTCCAACTTTACAGTCTTGACTTAAAATCTTCATAACTGAGTTTGAACCCTCAGTTCTTCAATAACTGAGTCTGTGTCCCTCAGTTCTTCATTCTTCAATAACTGAGTCTGTGTCCCTCAGTTCTTCCATCTCTAGATAAGACAACTGAGTTTGTAACTCTCAGCGAACTTACCTTCTTCAGTAGGTGTATCCGAGTCAGTTTGTCGTAGGATCTCAGCTAGTCAAAATGTCAGTTTCTTCATTTCTCAGTTTTGGTCAAGAACAATTACAGTGCTTGTCTGATTAAACTTATACAACTATCAGACTTTAATAAATCCTATACATTGGTATCTAGACATCTTTTTGCTTTGCACTATAACAGCTAGTTATGACACTTCATCAATGGGGTTAAGAACAATTAATAAACTAAGTGATGAATCATCATCAAAACATAAATTTTATTTCCAACACATTATGACAGGTCTTCCCAAGATAAGCCCTGAATCGACAATTTGGAATAGCCGTGGGCACACCATATTGTTGAATGCCTTGGATAAGATGGATTGGTAGCATCAGGATATTGCTGAGCTTGGCGCCACTTTTAATCTAAAGCTTCTAACTCTTCAAAGCGAAGACAGCCATTTTCCTCATTTGTAATGCTTCCTTGGATGGAGATCCCAGTGAGGGATTAGTTTCTCAAGTGGATGAACCGTCTAAAAACCATTGACCAGTGAGTATGGCATGGCTTATGTCGTGACGCAAAGAAGCAAAAGGCTTTTTTTTTTGTAGTTGCCTTCAAGACGACAGTTTTTGCCAAGCATGCCTTGATGTTTTCAAAGACTTTCTTGCATGACTCATTACATTCAAATGAGACTCATTTTTTCATCAAGTGTTTAAGTGTTGACATCTTCCGGCAAGATTTGATGTAAATCGTCACAAGTAGACGAGTCTTTCTTCTAAGATTCCAAACTCATAGAGGTTGCGAAGGTCGGGCTGGGCATCTTCATGACGACAACAACTTTGGATTGAACTATCTCAACTCCTCGAAAATGTACTATGAAACCGAGGAATTTTTTTGAGCTTACCTCAGATGCTATTTGAGAGGGTTCATTCGAGTTAAATTCTCCCAAGTTTTCAAAGACATGTTTCAAGTCGTCCAAGTGATCGTCTTTTTTTCCTTAACCACGAGTTCATTGACATGGGACTCAACATCTTGATGCACCGTGTCCCTTTTTTATGCATGGTATGCTGGTAGGTAGATCCAACATTATTCAAAACAAAGGCATTACTTTGTAGCACTGGATTCCTTTAGGCATACAAAAACCTGTAAGTTCTTCATCTTCCGAAGAAATCTGTTGATTATAGCCAGACGATCAATCCATAAAGGATAACACATCATGGCCTGTGGTTGCATCCACCTTTGAGTTCGGTGATTGGCAGATGGAAATCATCTTTTGGACAAACAATCTTTAAGTCTTTAAAGTAGACGTAAACACGACGATGTCCGATCTTTTCCTTTATCGAAACAATGCTCGAGATCCACATGGGATATTTGACCCCGGAGATGAAGTTGGCTTCGATATGTTTGTTCACCTCTATGACAAGATATTGTATGCATCTTTTTTGTTCCCTCCCCAAATTTGGTATGGGGGTTGAGGATTGTATCCTGTTTTGATGAGGAGCTTGTATGCGATAGGATGAAACCCTTCTTTTTGCATAGAAGAAAATATTCCATGCTCCATGGTGGGGTCTTCTTAATACGATCTAACCACTGTAGGTGAGAGTTTGTATGTGGTAAAGTATGTCCACTCAGAATTTTTTTTCCCTTTTTCTTTTGTGACGAGCGATTCCTTGGCTTTGGATCACCTGACAGCCTTGCAACTTTTCATTTCTTTGTTGATTTATTTCTGGTGCATTTTTTGCTGGTGTATATTTTCCACCATGTCTGCCTAATGTTCCTTGCCTTCTTTTGAAGTGCTCACTTCTTTGCAGGTGTCGACCTTGAGTATAACTTAGAATCATCCAAGTGAGGTTCAGTCGGTGAAGTCCATGTCATCAACAATGACTTTTCTCATCACTTGAAGCATTGGCATAGTGTGGAAGGAACAACTCCATTTTTGTGAAGCCATGGTCTTCCCAGAAGAATTTTGTGATATGATTTGGCATCAATCACGCGGAAGAGTGCATTGAATGCCATGTCATCAGCAAGTCTTATTACTCCAATGGCTCTTTGCCCCCATTGGTTGAATTCTTGAATCATCAAGCAATTGTTGTTGGGGTCATCCATAGAGATTCTCAACCCTTTAATTGTGAAAAATTGCAATATGTTGACGGAAGATCTTCTGTCAAGCAACACACGATTCATTTTTTGTTCACAAGTGTATGCCGTCATGAACGAAGGACGAATATAAGACGCCGATGCCAGAAACATGTCATCTTCAAAAAAAATCATCTCGACAAAGCAAGTAAATTTGTCTTTGATTGATGGCTCCTCCTCTTGTGAAGAATTTTCATCTTCACGCACGGATTTGTTTTAGAGGTAGAGTTTTCTTTATCAAGTACGGCATAGCAAATGACAATTTCGTCGTCATTTTGTATGTAGCGCCAAGCTCCATTTTCATCCTTTAGGATTCCCTTCAGCATGTACACCATTAAGTGATAGAGGTGTGAGGACACTTGTGCTTGAGATCATTTGAAGAAGCGTTTGATTTTATCGTCCACTTCTAGGTTCGTCTCCATGTGTAGGGCTTCCTTGTGTTTTGACTTATTTTGCCTTGGTGTACTTGGGGCGACATTATTTTGATTTTGTAGACTCGAAACTCCGATGCACCTTTTGTTTCGTTCTTTGAGCCACATGAATACACCATTTATCATCCGTATCAATGGACTGCTTCTCTTGCCTTTGTATTGACAATTGGGGTTTTTGTTGAAAAAGTCCCAAGTATTTAACAACAAGTTGTGACATGATGGCAACTTGCACCTTGATAGGATCGAAGGTTCCAAATCAAACGGTCATATTATGACCATGTGACGGCTCCACCAACGAGACTTGATTTGTGCTTGATTTTCCTTCTTCCAGCACGACTATTTCTTCATCGGCTAAGAAAATTACTTCGCTTTCAAAGAAATTCTCGATAGTGTACCCCGTCAAGAGTTAATGTTTGCAACAGTTTCCTTCGTGGGATTTTGCAGCATCTGTGAAGCACTGAGTTGTGGGAAGATCAATGAGTTTTATTTGAGAAACTCATCAAAGTTTGACAGGACGTCAAAATCAAAAAAATTGTACTTTTATCATTTCTTTTCCTCTAGAGTTGGTTGTCACCTTTTTGACTATTCGGCCTTTGTTCCTCCAAAGATTTTTGAAGCATGGAATCCTCACATTTGTAGCCATGGACTCTTTGTGTTTTGTTTCCGGAGTTGCATTGGCAATATTTCTAGTTTTTTCCTTTTCTTTTCCCTTTTAAGGGTCTTGAAAGAGAGCTTGACATCCGTTTGTGGCGATGCTCCACTTGGTTGAATTCCCTTGAGAATGTATTGAAGACTCTATTGCCTAATTTGAATGAGTATCTCGATCAAAGAATTCTTAGAAATTTGGTCCCTACTGTTGAAACTCAGGCTCTTCTATCTGTTGATGCAGTCCACCATATTTACTTTATTCCTACTGGTGAGAGTTGTCAGCTCCACCATGTTGTCTGTCCTACGGGTGCTGTAAAAGAGATTGAGAAAGATCTACTCTAGTTGCTCCCAGCTATCCAGAGAGGAAGAGGCGAGATCATTGTACCAATAAAAGGCATTTCCGTTTAGAGAACGCATGATTTGCTTCACCAACTGATCTCCATACGTCCAAGCATCGTTGGAAGTTTCAAAAAAAATGGGCAATGCATTGCTTTGGATTGCCCTTTCCATCTAATTGCTGGAAATTCAGTGATCGATAACCGCCGGCCTCTTCAGATCATCAATCATCTGGGTGTATGGTTCGGCATACGTTTGAGATGAATTCACAGACTTACTGACTTTGTCCTTGATGGTACCCATGATGAATTCCCGCAATTGGTTGATAGGAATGGCTCCATCGGGGTAAATATTCAGATCACTTGCCAAGGTAAAAGACTTGGAAGTTTATTGATATTTGGAAGAGTTTTCCGGGGCAACCCTCCAGTTATTCACCATGTGAAGAGACTTGAAAGCTCCTTGATCTTTGGAAGTGACATCAAGTCCATCCTCATCATCATGCACCACTTCTTTTGCCTTACTTGTTTCTCTAATGGAATCAAGACTGTTGGCGAGCTTCGTAATTGGCACGTCTTAAGTCTGAACATGCGATGTGAGAGCTTCAATGGCCTTTGTGTGGTTGAAAATATGCTCCTCCAGGGTGGTGGAATTTGCCATCATGACGTCCGCGACCATTGGTGACGAGGATCCATCATCAATTTCCTGAGGGGAAAAAGAGGTGAGGGCCTTTGACATGCTCTGAGTGATAGTGCGGAAGGTTGAACTGAGATGAGGAAACATCCTTAGCGAGAACAACTTCAGAAGGCGCCCTCAAGAAATGCTGACTTTTGTAGCCATGACCTTGAGTGGAAATCTTTGAAGTAGCCTTTGAAGTAGAAGCCTTTGAAGCGGTAGAAGTCTTTGGTACCATTTCCTCAAGACTTTTCTTTTTTGCAAGGAGAGATGAAAGAAGAGATTGGTCCCACTCGGTGTGCCCGAAATTTGTAACGCAAATTTCGTTGTTCTGAAATTAAATATAAAAGAGAGACAAGAAAATTGGAGCAAATATTATTTTATTAATTTCAAAATATGAGTGGGTACAATCTCTAGCAAAATCCCTAAATCTATGGAATACCTTTGATTCTCCTTTGATTTCACCGAGGGTCACAGGGACATGTTCTCTGGCTTTGTCAATACTCTTCCAATTTGTTTTGGAAGAACGTTGGATTTATGGAAGATCTGCGGACATGGTGGATAATCTTCGATATTTGTTGAAGAACTCCGGACATGGAGGATAGTCTTCATTAGCTGGAGATGACCTAGATGCTTTCATGCTTCCTTGATCTTCTCATTTTATTTCTCTGAGGGTTGTGGTGACTTGTTCTCAGACTTTGATGGTGTTCCTCCTATTTGTTGGGAAAAGGGCCTTTATTTGTTATTGAAGAACACCGGGTTTCTTGGCGACCTTCGATTTGTTGAAGAACTCCGTATATACTGTAAGTCCTTCGATTGTTGTTGAAGAACTCCGAATATGTCGGAACACCTTCGATGGTTGTTGAAGAACTCCGGATATGGTTGACGAGCTTCGAATGTTGGTGAAGAACTCCGGGTTTGGCGGATGATCCTCGAATGTTGTTGAAGAACTTGAAGACTTCTTCGTTGCTTCTTAGATCTTCTCTTTGTTGAAGAACTCTGGATATGGCGGATGATCCACGAATGTTGGTGAAGAACTCTGAATGTGGAGGACGATCCTCGAATGTTGAAGAACTCTGAATATGGTGGACGAGCTTCCAGTGTTGGTGAAGTACTCCGGAAGTGGCGGATGATCCTCGAATATTGTTGAAGAACTTGAAGACTTCTTCGTTGCTTCTTAGATTCTCTCTTTGTTGAAGAACTTTGGATATGGCGGATGATCCTCGAATTTTGGTGAAGAACTCAGAATGTGGCGGACGATCCTCGAATGTTCAAGAACTCCGAATATGGCGGATGAGCTTCGAGTGTTGAGTAGAGGGCTTTATGCTTTCTCCCAATCTTCTTCACCAATTGTTGTTGTGTTGATGAACTCTCGGATATGGCGAAAGAACTTTGACTTTGACGAAGGCTTGAAGGAATACTTTGTATTACTTTCAATCTCCTAGGTGAACTGCTTTGACTTTGCAGAAGATCTTCGATGTGGAAGTCGATCTTTCATGGTGCTTTGAAGCTTTGATGTTCTTCATCTTCTTGAAGATCTTTGAAGACGACTTCTTCCGGTGTTGCTGACGCATTTCGATCTTCTCGCCTTTCTTGACTTTGGGTTGATCTTCAAGTGTTGAAGACTCTTTGCCGAAGAACTCCGTCTTTGTGTTGATCTTCAAGTGTATAAGACGCCTTGTTGAAGAGCTTCACCTTTGTGTTGATCTTCAAGTATTGAAGACGCTCATCGATCTTCTTGGCTTTCTTGAAGAACTTTGAGGAATTCTTGGGAGATCTTCGAAGCTTGAAGACGCTCTTCGATCTTCTTTCTTTCTTGAAGAACTCTGAGGATTTCTTGAAAGATCTTCGATGCTTGAAGATGCTCTGGGAATTCTCACCAGCTTCTATGCTCTTCCTTGTGCTTGTTCTTCTTCTGTGTGACTTATATGTTGTTGATGATTGCTTCAAGCTTCTTGCTCTAAGATTTCCACCAACTCTTCAGTGTGTTTTGCAAATGACCAATGCTCTCTTATTTATAGTGCTGGATGTTGCATTTGCATTAATTCGCATTAAATGCGTTCACACCCTTGATTGATCTTCATAAATTTCAGAAGATTTCGCATTTATTATAAATCAGTAAAATCTCTCAATTAATTGATTTTTAAGAGATTTTTATGATTTGTTGACTTTTATATTATCTCCCAATATTTAATGTAGGAAGATAATATAAAATATTTTTAGTGGAATGTGTAGTATGTGACAAATATAATGTGTCACATATATATATACTTTTGTATATCTACATACCCATTTAATTATAAATAATTAAATCTGTAAGTTTCTTCTAAGGGATTTCAATTAATCATTTATTTTTACGTTATTCCCTAGTACATTTTATAGGAAATAATATAGAATAAATTTCAATTTAGGACAATTGTATTATGTGACAAATTTGATATATCACATAAAAATTTTGTATCTACAATACTCTTATTCCTTTTTCAAGAGTGTCGTTCAATTTTGTGGAACGGTGGTTTAGTGATGCTTTTCCTAATCCCAACCTATTTGGCACCACTCAGGGATTAGTAGGCGGGAATGTAAGTCACAAAGATGAAGTCCACTCGTTTCACGAACGAGGAAGTGGATAGACGGTTCCCTCATTTGTTAATCTTGGAACTGGTCAATTGCATGCACCATTGATATGATCAAAGGATATCAGCCACTAATGGGTTAATGGTAGTTTGAGGATAACATGTTAGAGAGAGGACTTATAGAAAACACCTTGCTCCATATACAAACTGAATGTGGAAGGTGATCCTTGGAAAGGGTGGGCACTTGATAACTCGTTGGATAGTAGAGTAAAGATGTTCCATATTCCAGAAGAGTGTAGTTTGGCTCTATGGTGATGCGGCGCCAAGATTAATGAGGCGAGTGATTTGACTGAAAAGTTCGTCGATCATTCAAGTCATTGAAGTTTCTACATATAGTCTCATGGTCCCCGACTTGTCTACTCGTAAACCACTAAAGTAACACTCCAGCTAGTTAAATGAGAACAATAGTTTTTCTTAGAATGATGGAAATATTGTGTTTCCCAAGTAAGTATTTTATAATGAAAAAATTGTTTTTCACTAATGAAATAGTCATGGAATATCATTTGATGAATAATAAATTAAAATTGAGTGATCCTTATCATTATAATATAAAATAATACATATCTCTATTTTACAATATCTCAATTCAAAACCTCCACAACATCATCCCTATCATTATCCCTATAACATTTCAAATAATATTAAATAATATATATTCTACGTCACAACCCTATTTATCCACATTAAATATTTATTATTTTACTCCAGCAGCATCTCTATCTCTATCCCAATAATTTTTAACAATTAAATATGTTTAGGGCGTGAATAGTGCATCCCCACAAGTAGGATGCACTGTTCATATCCCTAAAAATAAATAGGGATATGGACTCTGCTGTGGAAGCTATTTTGGGATAAACTATATTTTTTATCTTCATTTTAGGGATAAGGCACCATATAGGGCTTCTGCTACGAATGTCCTAATATATTTAATTAAGATTGAATGACGTTGCCTCAAAAAAAAAAATTGAATGACGGACTCAAAAAAAAGATTGAATGAAGGATTTTATTTAGTTGGTTTTACTTAATATGATTAAGTTGGAAAATATTAAAAGGCTAATTAGATAATAGGATCATGGAGGCCTTAAAGGGCTTAAAATCCCATCTAATCATTAAGCCTAACTAGAGGATCTTGATCCTTCTATATATGCCGTAATTAACTTTATTTAAAGGGACGTGTGATGAAAAACTCTGATATCTCCCAAAAGTTCCAGCCGCCACTTTCATCATTCAAGTAGGAATTTGTTCTGTGAAAATACTTAGTAGTAGGTTCAAAAGCTAATAGTTGGAACCATAAAGAGCCTTTGAGTGTAATATTCCGATTTTCGGGAAGGGGCAGACGTGTCATTTTGCGAAAACGAAATATTAGGTTCGGTTTCCTTTTATTCGGAGTTAATTATTTTGGACATATTTATATATATATAATTTCGAATCTTATATATGTAATTAAAAGGAAAATCAGTTTTGTGGTCAAGGGCAATTAAGGAAAATGGTTAACTCCTTTTTAATGCTAAGACCTAACCTAATTGAGGATTTTCAGTTTGATTTCAACCTTCCCCCTCCCTTGTGCGGCATTGTGAGGAGAGAAAGAGAGAAAAGAGAGTTCTTCACAATTCTAAGAGGTAGAGTTGATCGTTTTTAAGCGGATTCAAGAATTGGACTCGGCGTGTGAAGAGCACGATCCTTATGCATCGATTTTGTGGGATTGTAGCAGATTTTCGGAGCAGCTTTTGATCAGTTTGGGGCTGCAAAAGGTAAGAGAAACATTCTATGAATTCCATCTTTAGCTATAAGGAATTGATCATGTTTTAAGGCTTCTTGGTGTTAGAAATATGAATCCTTGTTTTGGTTAATGACAATAGTTGTTATAGTACGTTTAGATGGGGATTATGTGTTGTTGTGTTGTTTATTTCTTTGGTTTTGGGTTGAATTACGATCCGAAATCGCATGGTGATGAAGTTAGGGTTTAGGTCGAACCAGGTGAACAGCGCCCGGTATTCTCGACGCAGCGCCCAGCCTTAGGTTCCACCCTTGACGACAGCGTCTGGTTGTATTGGACGGGCGTCTAAGGTGCTATTTTACATTCGAGATTGAATCGGGTTTGGTGGACGGGCGTCCACTATTTTGGACGGGCGCGTCAGTAAGCTTGAACGGGCGCCCAAGTCTTTAAACGGGCAGCGTCGATTCAGATCGCCTCCTTTCTATTGTTAATTATTGTTTAGCCATATATACATGCTTTACTTATTTAAAATCTATATTTATGATATGTTAAACATGGTATAACTTAGACAAGCCTGAATTGAGCTTCGATTCGTTCGCTTAAAACACCGAATGTACTCTTAAAGGAGTTGAAGTTCGGATCCGTCGGAAGAACATGATAGGCTTGTGCTTTGATGAATTAGCATTCATCAATGTCGTGTATGTGCTAGGACTTGTCCCTGTCTAGTGGTCTAGGAAGAGAGTAGTTTGTGTGAGGGAGATTATTTGAAAACACTTAGGTGGCTAGTTAATCATCCTAATAATAAACGACTTGACTAGTAAAAGATTAAACAACATGTCTCTCTTGGCTAGGCACTGGGCTAAATCGCGATGCATGTGCTACCTCTCGAAGGTGGAGGATCTCTGAGGTCAATGACCCTAAGTACAGAGGACTCTGCTTTGAGGTGTGCGTGCTATCGGAGTCTACCTTTCTAGACTTCGTGGGTATTGGTGTGATCCACTAATATGTTGCAAAAGAGTGTCCCCGAGGTGGAAGAACTCCGTAGAGTCGGCCAAAACCCTAAGTACGGAGGGATTCTCGCTAAGGTGGATGCGTAGTGCCCTTGAGTACTGGTTGTAACATAGATAGGTTAAGTTAGAAACAATTAGTCACAACGTGTTGATGAGCATGGAGTGAACCCTAGATAGAGTTGGTCTCATTTAATCAACCTACTAAATAATTGTCGATTCGTTATAACTATGATTGTTTTCATAGCTTCTCTTTCTTTCTAAGCACGTTGTACTTACCTCGAATGCATACTTTTTCTATGTGTTTGGGGACGAGAAGGCGAACAGTTTCGAGGAAGAGTTTGACGACGACGTTTGACGCCGCTCGTTGAAGAATCAAGATGTTTCTTTTCTCGCTTTTCTTTGGTTGTACTTTCCGTACTTTTGAGGTAGACTAATGCTTTTGACGATTTGTCGTAGTTTGTCTTTGGGATTTTCGTACCTTCCAAATGTAATAATTTACATTTCTACCATTTAGATTTCTTTCCTACTCTTTTTTTTTTGGGAAAATTTATATACCCGAGTTTTGCTTCCGCTTTGCCTTTAATTTGATACGACGTAGTAGAGGCTTACGTATAAAATGAATTTATTTTTATTTTATACGTGCGAACGCTTCTTTCCGGATAAGGACTCGGTGTCCGGGAACGGGCGTTAGCATAGCTTGGTATCGAGAGAAAGCGTTCTTTAGACTTCCTTTCCTTAAGATAAGTTTCTTTAGATCTTTAGTAACGCCTGGTTTTCTTGATCTTCAAAGCATGGTGACGACAAGAGAGAGGCGTTCGTGGAGTGGGAGCTCTGGGGGGTTAGTCAGGGGCGAGAGAGCCCAGTGCCCGTAGTAGGGGGCGGGTTTGTGAGGCAGAATCCTTCGCCTCGTATGAGTCTTTCGCCACCACCCCATACAGCCACGCCTACACCACGGTCTCAACAGGATGTGTCACCGAGGCCGCATCAGAATCTGCCACCCCGACCACCGCCAAGATATAACTACATTTATGGAGAGCCGGGACAAGCACCTATTCGTGTCACTGTAGTAGGCGACATCCCACCGATTAGTGCGCCACCACCAGTGACCAATGTGTATCCACCACCATCTAGTGCTTATCCTCCAGTGTATCCTCAGCAGCAGCAGGTCTTCTACCCTCCTCCTGTAGGTCATGTTCCTCAGCCTACAGTACCCCCTTCACCACGCTTTGACCACCAGCAAGGCGTCGGTCATCTACCCTTTGGTTTTCAGCAGCCTCAACAGCATCAGTTTTATCAGGGGTATTATCCGTATCAGAATGAGCCTCAAGTAATCCCACCTTATCCTCAACATCAGCAGTATCAGCCGCATGTACCTTTTGGTTACCCTCCGGTTCACCCACCAGTTAGACCGGCTTTTGAGCAAGCACCAGCGGTGGATTGGTATACGAGATTGAGGAGAAATCGAGTTGAGAACTTCTTTGGTAATGTGGAGCATTCTAAAGCAGAGGAGTGGATAAGAGGATTCGAGAAAGCTTGTAGGAACATACATGTTCCTGAGACAGAAATGGCACAACTAGCGTCGGTTTTATGTTGGGGCAAGCAGAGCGTGGATTGATGCCGTCCAAAGCAGCAACGGTAAGGTAACGGATTGGGAAGGGTTCAAGACGATGTTTTATAATGAGTATTTCCCGGTTACAGTTCAAGCAGATAAAGCAAGTCAATTCCTGAAGCACAAGCAAGGTAATCATCTGACAGTGTCCCAGTACACTAATAAATTCAATGAGTTAGGAAGGTTCTATCCGGAATTGATGAAAGTGGAAGAGAGAAAGATGGCCCTCTATAAGGATGGGTTGGCCTACGAGATTCAGTCGGGCATGCTAGGATTCACGGCAAGGAATATGGCAGAGTTGATGAATAAAGCCTTGGAAGTCGAGACTTTCAGGAAGAGAGCTACAGTGGTTGTCAATAATAAGAGAAATTTTGGGACAAGTCAAGGCAGTTATAGGGGAGCGCCACAGCAAGCAGCCAAGAAGACTACGGCTCCTACAGCAGCTAAGGCCCCGAACAGTGCACCACTTTGCCCCAAGTGCAACAGAAATCATACAGGAGAGTGCAGGCAGAGTAGTAACGGTTGTTACGTTTGTGGTGAGCAAGGACACTTTTCTAGAGCGTGTCCAAACAGAGGAAACAAGAGTGGTTCGAGCCAAGGTAGCGGGAGAGGCGGCCCGAGCCGACCGGTTCGAGTTTTTGCAGCGGATGCTAGTTTTGTGGAACCAGAGGATGACGTTATTTCAGGTACCATGTTTTGTTTCATTCTTTTGTTAAGATATTTTATAGCGTGATTATTCATGTTGTAACTATATTTAAATAAATGAATATGCATCCTAGGTACGATAATGTTAGAAAACTTAGTGGTCAAGGCTTTGTTTGACACGGGAGCGTCTAATACTTTTGTGTCAACCAAGGTAGCTAAGAAGTTGGTTTTACCTTCAGAACCTTTAAGGAACACTTTGGAAATAACTACGCCATTAGGGAAGGTATCAAGGGTAACTAGAATGATACCACAAGTGGAGGTTCGAGTCGGACCTTATCGATGTAAGAGTAACTTTACAGTTTTGGACTTTTCGGATTTTGATGTAATCCTCGGAATAGATTGGCTATCCGAGAATTATGTACACTTGGACTGTAAAGAGAAGAAAGTGACTTTTAAAGTACCTGGGAAATCAGACAAGACGTATCAAGGGAATGTGTACAAGCCGAGTAAGAAGAAACATCCGATCATATCAGCGGTTAAGGCAGTAAGGGCTTGTCAGAAGGGTTGTGAGGGCTACTTGTTGTATGCAGTGGACGTGGAACAAGTGAAGCCTAAGTTCGAGGAGACTCCCATAGTGAGGGAATACCCTGAGGTATTTCCAGAAGAGTTACCGGGAAACATGCCGGACAGAGAGATAGAGTTTGAGATTCAGTTGATACCGGGAGCGGCACCAGTCGCTAAAGCACCTTACAGAATGGCACCGGCTGAATTAAAGGAGTTGAAAGCTCAACTTAAAGATATGCTTGAAAGGAACATAATTCAGCCCAAGACTCGCTTGGGAGCCCCTGTTTTGTTCGTGAAGAAGAAAGATGGCGGCATGAGAATGTGTATCGACTACTGAGCACCGAACAACCTTACCATCAAGAATAAGTATCCTCTACCAAGAATAGATGACCTGCTTAATCGATTTGTGGTAAGAAAGTGTTCTCCAAGATTGATCCGAGGTCGGATATCATCAACTGAAGGTTAAAATAGCAGATATACCGAAGACGGCTTTCAGTACGAGATATGGACATTATGAGTTCCTTGTCATGCCTTTTGGACTCACTAATGCTCCATCTGCATTTATGGATTTGATGCAGCGAGTTTTCATGCCGTACTTGGATAAGTTCGTGATAGTGTTCATAGACGATATCCTAGTTTACTCTAAGGATGAGAAGGAACACGAGGAACACTTAAGGATAGTGTTGGACACACTGAAGAAGAATCAGTTGTATGCAAAGTTTTCTAAGTGTGACTTTTGGTTGGATCGAGTGAGTTTCTTGGGTCATGTCATTTCTGGAGATGGCATTCAAGTTGATCCAGCAAAGACCGAGGCAGTTGAGAATTGGCCTAAACCTACCACAGTTTCAGAGGTAAGAAGCTTTCTTGGGTTGGCTGGTTACTACAGGAAGTTCGTACGAGATTTTTCGAAGATAGCTACTCCACTCACCAGGCTGACACAGAAGAATGTGAAATTTGAATGGTCTAATGAGTGTGATAAGGCCTTTCATACCTTGAAGAGTAAGTTGACTACGGCACCAGTGTTAGCAGTACCGGAGATCTTTGATAACTATGATGTCTACACGGATGCTTCGGGACAGGGTTTGGGTTGTGTGTTGATGCAAGGAGGAAAAGTGATAGCTTATGCATCTAGGCAGTTGAAGGTGCATGAGAAGAACTACCCGACACATGATCTAGAGTTGGCAGCGGTAGTATTTGCCTTAAAGACTTGGAGGCATTACTTATATGGGGTTAAAGCAAGGATCTTCACCGACCATAAGAGTTTAAAGTATTTCTTCACACAAGAGAGAACCCGAATATGAGACAGAGGAGATGGTTAGAGTTCGTTAAGGACTATGATTTGGACATTCGGTACCATCCGGTAAAGCGAATGTAGTGGCAGATGCTCTCGAGCAGAAACCAAAGTGTTTGCGGCTTCCAAAGTGTTGAGGTAATGGCGAGTAAAGGTTTGATGGGTTGGAAATCGAAGCTTCGATCGATTGAAGACCGCGTTTGTGGCACCGTTGTTAGCAAGATCGAGTTGATGGATGATATTCGGGAAAGCAAGACGAAGACCGGTTTTGTTGGACTTGAAGCGTGTTGTTAGAGAGAAGCCTACGGTTGGTTACGTGTTGGATAAGAGTGGAAATCGGGTATCGGGATCGTCTATGTGTACCTAATGTTGGCGACTGAGACAAAGAATTATGGAAGAAGCACATAGGATAGCTTTTGCGGTTCATCCGGGTGCTACTAAAATGTATAGAGACTTAAAGGAAAGATTTTGGTGGCCCTCGATGAAAGTGGAAATAGCCAAGTTTGTGGCCGAGTGTGATGTATGTCAGAAGGTTAAGGCGGAGCATAGAAGACCCGGTGGAATGCTTAAGCCATTGGATATCCCGGAATGGAAGTGGGATAAGATCACGATGGACTTCATCACCGGATTACCTAAGACAAGAGGCGGTCATGACGCAATTTGGGTAATCGTGGATAGATTGACCAAATCTGCCCATTTCTTACCATACAAGGTTGACATGCCATTAAAGAAGATGGCGACACTATATCCGGACAATATAGTGAAGCTACATGGAGTTCCAATCTCGATAGTTTCGAGACCGTGATTCGAGATTTGTAAGTCGGTTTTGGAAAAGCTCGCAAGAAGCCTTCGGGACCAAGTTGGATTTGAGCACGGCTTTCCATCCTCGCATGATGGACAATCCGAGAGGACCATCCGGACACTCGAGGACATGTTGAGAGCTTGTGTTTTGGAGGTAGGCGGATCATGGGACGATTACCTATCGGTAGCGGAGTTTGCCTACAACAACAGTTTTCATGCAAGTATAGGCATGCCGCCCGTTTGAAGCGTTGTATGGGAGAAGATGCCGCACGCCACTGCTTTGGGATGAAGTCGGGAGAGACAGAGACACGGGGCCGAGATGGTTGAACAAGCAAAGGAAAGGGTTCGATTGGTAAAGAAGAATCAAGGCGCCAAGACAGGCGAGAAAAGTTGGGTGATGTTAGAATAAGACCTCTTGAGTTTGAAGTCGGCGATAGAGTTTATCTACGGGCTTCACCGATGAAAGGAGTGAAACGCTTTGGACAAAAGGAAAGCTAAGTCCAAGGTATGTTGGACCTTTTGAGATTTTGGAAAGAGTTGGGACGTTAGCTTATAAGCTTGATTGCGTAATCAATGTCGAGAGTCCATAATGTGTTTCACGTTTCAATGTTGAAAAAGTATCGACGAAGAATGATGTGGAAACTACGGTTGACCTGTAAATCTTACAAGATAACCTTGCATATGACGAGAGACCAATCAAGATTCTAGACCGGAAAGAAAAGATGATTAAGAGACGGATGATCCCCTTGGTCTTAGTTCAGTGGAGCAATCATTCACCCGAGGAGGCAACTTGGGAAGTGGAAAGCGACATGCTTAGTGAGTTCCAAGAGTTTGGGGATTTACCAGGTATGTTCTAGTTTCGAGGACGAAACTCCTTTTAAGGGGGGGAGAATGTAATATTCCGATTTTCGGGAAGGGGCAGACGTGTCATTTTGCGAAAACGAAATATTAGGTTCGGTTTCCTTTTATTCGGAGTTAATTATTTTGGACATATTTATATATATATAATTTCGAATCTTATATATGTAATTAAAAGGAAAATCAGTTTTGTGGTCAAGGGCAATTAAGGAAAATGGTTAACTCCTTTTAATGCTAAGACCTAACCTAATTGAGGGATTTTCGTTTGATTTCAACCTTCCCCTCCCCTTGTGCGGCATTGTGAGGAGAGAAAGAGAGAAAAGAGAGTTCTTCACAATTCTAAGAGGTAGAGTTGATCGTTTTCAGAACGGATTCAAGAATTGGACTCGGCGTGAAGAGCACAGTCCTTGCGGCATCAGTTTTGTGGGATTGTAGCAGATTTTCGGAGCAGTTTTGATCAGTTTTGGGGCTGCAAAAAGGTAAGAGAAACAGTCCTATGAATTCCATCTTTAGCTATAAGGAATTGATCATGTTTTAAGGCTTCTTGGTGTTAGAAATATGAATCCTTGTTTTGGTTAATGACAATAGTTGTTATAGTACGTTTAGATGGGGATTATGTGTTGTTGTGTTGTTTATTTTCGTTTGGTTTTGGGTTGAATTACGATCCTGGAAATCGCATGGTGATGAAGTTAGGGTTTAGGTCGAACCCAGGTGAACGAAGCGTCGGTATTCGGACGGCGCCCAGCCTAGGTTCCACCTTGGACGAGCGCCTGGTTGTATTGGGACGGGCGTCTAAGGTGCTATTTTACATTCAGGATTGAATCGGGTTTGGTGGACGGGCGTCCACTATTTTGGACGGGCGTCCAGTAAGCTTGAACGGGCGTCCAAGTCTTTAAACGGGCGCGTCGATTACATCGCCTCCTTTCTATTGTTAATTATTGTTTAGCCATATATACATGCTTTACTTATTTAAAATCTATATTTATGATATGTTAAACATGGTATAACTTAGACAAGCCTGAATTGAGCTTTCGATTCGTTCGCTTAAAACACCGAATGTACTCTTAAAGGGAGTTGAAGTTCGGATCCGTCGGAAGAACATGATAGGCTTGTGCTTTGATGAATTAGCATTCATCAATGTCGTGTATGTGCTAGGACTTGTCCGTGTCTAGTGGTCTAGGAAGAGAGTAGTTTGTGTGAGGAGATTATTTGAAAACACTTAGGTGGCTAGTTAATCATCCTAATAATAAGCGTACTTGACTAGTAAAAGATTAAACAACATGTCTCTCTTGGCTAGGCACCAGGCTAAATCGCGATGCATGTGCTACCTCCGAAGGTGGAGGATCTCTCAGAGGTCAATGACCTAAGTACGAGGGACTCACTTTGAGGTGTGCGTGCTATCGGAGTCTACCTTTCTAGACTTCGTGGGTATTGGTGTGATCCACTAATATGTTGCAAAAGAGTGTCCCCGAGGTGGAAGAACTCCGAGAGTCAAAAAACCCTAAGCACGGAGGATTACGCTAAGGTGGATGCGCGTAGTGCCCTTGAGTACGGTTGTAACATAGATAGGTTAAGTTAGAAACAGTTAGTCACAACGTGTTGATGAGCATGGAGTGAACCCTAGATAGAGTTGGTCTCATTTAATCAACCTACTAAATAATTGTCGATTCGTTATAACTATGATTGTTTTCATAGCTTCTCTTTCTTTCTAAGTACGTTGTACTTACCTCGAATGCATACTTTTTCTATGTGTTTGGGGACGAGAAGACGAAACGGTTTTCGAGGAAGAGTTTGACGACGACGTTTGACGCCGCTCGTTGAAGAATCAAGATGTTTCTTTTCTGCTTTTCTTTGGTTGTACTTTCCGTACTTTTGAGGTAGACTACTGTTTTTGACGATTTGTCGTAGTTTGTCTTTTGGGATTTTCGTACCTTCCAAATGTAATAATTTACATTTCTACCATTTAGATTTCTTTCCTACTCTTTATTTTTTTTTTGGGAAAATTTTATATACCCGAGTTTTGCTTCCGTTTTGCCTTTAATTTGATACGACGTAGTAGAGGCTTACGTATAAAATGAATTTATTTTTATTTTATACGTGCCGAACGTTTCTTTTCCGGATAAGGACTCGGTGTCCGGGAACGGGGCGTTACATTGAGTTTGATTCTTAATTGAATATTTGAAGCGTTCTTGGGAAGGGCTTCACTGCTTAGTGTGGAGGAGATGTCGTCGAAAGATTGTGGATCCTACTTCTTCATCATTCTCTTTAGTTGGAAAAAATCTCTACAAACTATCTTTTTAGATCTAATCTATATTTAGAGAAATGGGTTTTAGAATTCGTATTGTGCTGTTACACCAAAGTTGCTTCGATTGTCATTTGGAAATAATGTTAGAAATATTTACGTTTTGATAATGAGTTCTAAGCTACCTATTATAGATGCATGCATGTCTAGACCTAAATTTATAGGTCTTACTCAGAGCCGACCTTTTGGGTAGGCCCACCAGGCCTTTGCCTTGAGCCCCCCAGAAATAGAAAAAAATTTAGGGCCCCCCGAAAAATTGAGCCCAATTGTATATATAGTTTGGTATTATAAGCCCAACTCCTTCACCTACTCAAATTTGCTGAGTTTGAATACTGTTTTTTTTTGTTGGTAATTTTAATAAAAAAAAACCATAAATGATAAACTTATCCAGCTCTTTAATTTCACATCCACATAAACAAAGCTCATTCTTTCCAAATTCCTCCCAAAAGGAAACCCTGCTTCTCTTATTTCAAATTCATATTAAAATAAAATCTAGAAATGTCCAATATGAAGATGGAGATAGATCTAGGTTAAAATATCATCCAAATTCTACAGCCAAAGTTGCAAATTCACAATCTTTCTCCCTCCGGTAAGTAACAGTTCCACACTCTCTGTAACTTTTGGCTTATGCTATTAGCCTATTTTGCCTTCAAGGTTATTTTATTTTATTTCGTATGAACTAGACAACTAGTATTTAGTTTATTTTATTTGTATGATTTATAATTTGCCAATTTGAATATGGATTCTCTGCTCATTCGGAACATTGATAATGTTTATTAAATCATTATTGCAATTTTTAAGAATGAAAGATAGTTATAATCTATTCTTGTTCTATTATAGAGAGTGAAATCAACTTTTTTTTTTTTTCCAATTTTACTCGGTTGTTGGTAAATTGTATCATGGGTCAAATATCTTTACGGTCATGAAAAAGGATAAGGAAACAAAAGTAGAAGCATTGATTCAATCACAAGCAGGAGCTATTCATAGGTTTTTGGTGGTACGAAACAAGATGAAAAATCAATCAAGATGCGATGAATATCGAGAATGAGAATTTGGTTAATGATGAAGAGCCTGATCCTCGACGGTTCCAATGAGATTTTGGAAATGAGAATAATGATATGATGAACATTGAAAATGCGATGGTCATCGAGAATGAGAATTTGGTTAATGATGAAGAACCTGACAATTCCAGTGAGATTGGTGGTAATGAAAATGGTGATATGAACATAGAATTTAGACCTAAGAATATTGTTGATCCGGTTAATTGGGACAAGATTGATCATGGATTAAGAGACTTGTTAGTCAAAAGGGGTCCTGTAACTATAGATCATTTTGACTATCCAAAGGATGATTCGGATAAACGTCGACGTTTCTCACATGCTCACTTTACTCGTCATTTACCGAATGGTGAGAAACATGATAGAAAGTGGCTCGTATATTCAGAGGCGTTGGATAGAATATTTTGCTTTTGTAATAAGTTGTTTAAACAAGAACAAAACAAAACTCAACTGGCAACAGAAGGGTTCAAAGATTGGAAAAATATTGGTGAAAGACTTAAAGGCCATGAAAGTAGCAACGAGCATATTCTTTGCATGAGCAAGTGGCTAGAGTTGGCTAAGAGATTTGAAAAGAACAAACCTTTGATACACATATGTTGGAACGTATCAACAAAGAGAATGAGCATTGGAGAGCGGTGCTATTCCGGATTCTTGGTGTTGTCAAGATACTTGCTAAGAGAAATTTAGCCTTTCGTGGAGAGAGTGGGAAAATATATGAAAGTAACAAAGGGAACTTTTTGGGATTTATTGAAATGATTGCCTCGTTTGATCCAATAATGGAAGAGCACTTGCGTCGGATTGAGAATGGTGATATTCAATACCACTACTTGGGTCCTAGAATTCAAAATGAATTTATACAAATGTTAAGGGGTGAGGTCAAAAGTAAGTTTGTTACGAAAATCAAAGAAGCAAAATATTTTTCGGTTATCCTTGATTTTACACCCGATGTAAGTCATGAAGAACAAATGTCCCTTATCATTCGGTGTGTGGATGTTTCTACCAACGAAATAAAAGTGAAAGAGTTCTTTTTAGAATTTCTGGAGGTAGATGATACATCGGGGATGGGGCTTTTTTGTGAGCTTCAAGAAGTTTTGAGTAGTCTTCAACTTGATATTCAAGATCTAAGAGGTCAAGGATATGATAACGGTTCTAATATGAAAGGAAAACATAAAGGTGTGCAAAGTAGACTACTTCAAGTAAATCCTAGAGCATTTTATACACCATGTGGGTGTCATAGTCTTAACCTTGTCCTTTGTGATATGGCCAACTCTTGTCCTAAAGCATTGTCATTTTTTGGAGTGGTTCAATGATTGTATGTCTTGTTCTCTTCATCACCAAAACGGTGGATAATTTTAACAGATAATGTGAAAAAATTAACATTGAAGCCATTGTCACAAACACGTTGGGAGAGCCGTATTGAAAGTGTCAAAGCGATTAGATATCAAGCACCACAACTTAGAGATGGTTTAGTTCAATTTGAAAACACTGCAAATCAAAGTGAAGCGACATCAAAAAGTGAGCCATAGGCCTTGTCAAAATGAACTTGAAAATTTTGAGTTTTTGTTTGGCATGGTTATTTGGTACATCTTATTTGCTTTTAATGCAGTTAGCAAGCTCCTGCAAAGAGAAGACATGCATATTGATGTTGCTGTTGAACAATTGATAGGGTTAATAACTCTTGAAAGATTCAGAGATGTTGGTTTCATGGAATCTGACGATGACAAATTATGTCACCTTAATAATCCGGGCCCTAATATGAATCTAATGATGAACACACGCAAAACCCTAATGCCTAAAAGAGTGTGGTGGTGGATTTTAGTATTTGCAGCTGAGTCTAAGACTGTATCTTAGATTGCCTACGTATCCTGTTAGGTTCCAAGTATCAAGCCTTACGTAGTTCCTGGATTGGGGTATTTATAATGACAATACTTGCCTAAACCCTAAGGTTAAGTCGGCTTATGTTATTGTCATATTTACCCTTTAATGGGCCTTAAACCCTTGCCCCAGCTATCGCTGTTAATGGGCTTGGACAGCTGGTGCGGACTCTGTCCCCGATATCGATATTCCGACCTGCGGTAATCGACCATGGAACTCATTGTCCAACACTGCTAACTGGTGCGGACTGGTCGTCCGACACTGCTCGATAGTCGATCGTCGTAGCCTGGGGTCTACTAGATGGCCTTAGCCTCAAGCCTGGGCATCGACGTGAATACCTTGGTGCTTTATCCATAATATTGTTTTAGGCCCAATCGATAGACGACACGTGGAGGGAGTGAAACCCTGTATCATCATAAGCCCCCCAGACTTGAGAGAGGCGACTCCCGTTGTCTGAGGTCGAGTCTATCACGGTAATTGTCTTCGAGTAGGGTTTTCTTTTGGGCGGGAAAAAGCCCGCCTTTTCACAACCCTAACTGCATGTAGCCACGTGGTGCGATATCTTGGCACCCAAACGCTTCGTATCCCGGGAAACGCGTTACTGCCTTGATTGTCACGATTTCCATGGGTTATAACTCCCCATTATCCCCTGTCTTTTCAAATCATTCGTGTATTTCTTGCTAGCATATAAGGAGAGAAGATAGAAGTTTGAAGCAAAGCTCATTCATCCTTTCATTCCCTCAGTTTCTTGCCGCAAAGTAAGCTTCTTTTCCTGTTATATTCATCTCTTTCTTTGAATTATCCATCACCAATAGTAGTAGTGCCACAGAATCCGATAGGGGTAGTGAAACGCCCACTCATAGCCATTCTCCGGCACTGTTATTTCTGATTCTCTTCTCCAGCGAGCCTCTGACTTCCTCCCTCTCCGTCCCTAACCAACCTAAGAAGTTAGTAACTAGGATGGATGGGAAAGGTGCCAAAGGGTGCCTCAGTACCCTTTCTTCTGAAGAGATCACCAGGCTTTGCCATAAATACAATATCACCAATCCTCCGTTTGAGGGTCGACTTCCGTCTGGTCTTCACAAATTTGCCGACGAGCCCCAGAGGGATTTTGCGCCGTCTACGAGAATCAACTTGCGAGTGGATTAAGGTTTCCACTCTGCCCGGATATTCTCGCGATCCTCGACCACTATGAGGTCAGCGTTTCTCAAATTGCTCTGAATGCCGTCAGGATCCTAATGGGGTTCATCATCGCTTGTCGAGTTGCTGGAGTCTGCTTCTCGACACCTCTATTTCGATATTACTACCAGATTGCTGCTACACCGGATAAGCTATGGTATACTTTCCAGAGAAGGACGAACCGACATGAGTTCGTGACCAAGGGGCCTTCTTCTCACGGGGAGTGGAAGCCTCGGTTTTTCTTTCTTCGACATGGCCTAGAGAACCCCTATATAGGGCAATGGAGGTCGAGGGGAGTGAAAAAGGATAAGCTGGGAAATGCCCCCGTTCCTCGAGAGGCCCGACTACTGGGTGGACACAACTTCGAGGTGTGTACTCGAGACTTGAGTCTCCTCTATCACCTGGCCCACTTGGAGGATGCCGGGCCGGTTCCGTACGCAAACCTTCATGCCCAAGATCAAGAGAATCGTAGGATGTCCCTTATTTGTTTGCTTTTTACATATGATATTTGTCGAGTCTGATAACTTGTCGTTTGTTGATCAAAAACTAACTTGTTCTTTTCATTTTGCAGTGGGAAGGTTTTCCAAGGTTAGCGATCCTACTCGCGTTCCTCTATCGGCGGTCGTGGCTGCCCCACCTGTCGGGGGTCGGGCTACTCCTGACTTGCCTGTGGCTGAAGTCAGGGCGCCTTCTTCTTCCCGAGAGGGGGGTGCCTCTCAACCCGAAACGATCCCTGCTGCCGTCGAGTCCACAGCGCCGTCTGGGTCGGCCGAGCTACCTCCGTCAAGAAGCGGCTTGACGGTCCGTTTTGGTTCTCTACGAGATGAGGACGAGGAGGAGCTGATCGAGTTGGATCCGGCTGCCGAGTTTCATGTCGAGGCACAGGCTTCTCGGACTAAGAAGAGGCCGACTGCTGCTTCTGAGCTGGTGAGGGAGCAACATCGGCAGTCGAAGAGAGCCAAGGCTACTGAGGCTTCTCCCGAGCCGGAAGTTGATATAAACTGGGTGGTTGATGATTGTGCGGCCTTGGAGGATAAGGCCCTTGCTCATGCACTGCGGAAGTCGAATCACCTCGTAAGTCGATTACATTGCTCTCATTAAATGCCAATTTCTTTCGAGGCCTTTGCCTTGTCTCTCTTTCTTTTTTTCTTTTTTTTATATCTCTTTTTATTTTGTAGAGTATCGTTCTCAGTCGAGAGGCTGCCCGAAGGCTGGCTAAAACAGGTGAGTCAGCCGATGACCTGCGGAGAGAGAATGGTAGGCAGTTGTAGGACGTCGTTGTGAAGAGCGCCGCCATCTCCGCCATGAACTCTCAGTTCGATGAGCTAAAGCGCGAGGCATCTGCCGAATGCCAGAAGTGGCAGGATAAGCTGACGACTGCTGAGAATGAACTGGCCCGACTGCAGGCTGAAAGGCATGACCTGGGCCGGGAGCTGCTCAAGCTGGCTCAAGATTATGAGAAAGTGCAAGGGTGGCACAAGGCTTCTTTGGAAGACGTGGCGAAGGCTCAAGCTGAATTGGATCGAGCGCGCGCGCATGTCGTGACAGCTAAGACGGACGCGATCATGGAGTATCGGAAGTCGGCCAACCTTGATGCTGACCTGGAGGTGCTCATGCGTGCCTCGATGATAGGTGGCTACACTCTGGCAGTGGATCAAGTGAAGGCTGTCATCTCGGAATTCGACGTGTCGACCCTCGAGACACCAATATTTTACAATCCCGACTCGGAAACGATATACGAACGGTACATCAAAGAATTCCAATAGGGAGAGTCTTTGGCGATCAAGTATGGTCCTTCCACTTACGCTCTCATTCTTCGATCCAATGCGATCGATCCGACTTCTGCCATTTCTGAGCCGACTCCTGAGGCCGACCCTTGACCGATGTCTTTTTGTCTTTTTAAATCTTTCTCTTGTTGACTTGAAAATTTGTAATGATATTGTTTGGAATCGACTTTGGCGGGTCTGTTTGACCTGGCCTTATCTTGTAATGACTTTGTCTTGCATTTGACTTGCTTTTGCAATTTGATTTTGCTGTGTTTTTTACTTCCTTTCTTGTTATCTTGTTCGACTTGATATTTTGGTTCATCGCTTGTCGAGCCTTTGGCTCTGTTCGCTACTTACTTTGTTTGATGCTTGTATTGCCCCCAAATGTATTATGAACTTTAGGTTCTTATTACACTTGTGAGTTTGACCACAATCAACCCGCTTGCCTTAGTCTTTTTGCCCTCTAGGCTTGCTCGACCTCCGACTGAGCGTTTTTAATCCGACTGTGCGAATTGTCCCCTGACCTTGGCCTTTTTCGCCCTTTGGGCTCGTTTGGCTCTCGGTTGGGACAGGTGGTCCGACTATGCGAACCGTCCTTTGTCTCGGTCTTTTTCGCCTCTTAGGCTTGTTCGACTTCCGACTGGGACAGATGGCCCGACTATGCGAACCGTCCTTTGTCTAGGCCTTTTTCGCCTTTCAGGCTTGTTCGGCTTTCGACTGGGACATTTGGCCCGACCATGCGAACCGTCCTTTGCTTTAGCCTTGTTCGCCTCTTGGGCTCGTTCGGCTTTTAGCTTGGACCTTTGGCCCGACCCTGCGAACCGTCTCTATGCCTTTGCATTCGTTGCCTTTTAGGCTAAATTTGCTTTGGCTTTATCGAGATGTCCGACCTGCGGACTTCTCTACTCGTTGTCGATTGTTTTGCCTTTAACATTTTCTATCACATTGGACTTGTATTGTTTCGGCTATAAATCCTAACAAACACAAAAACATCTCGAGAAACATAAGTTTATTAGAATACTCATAAAATTGTCTCATAGACTTATTACAAGATTTAAAGTCGAAAATAAACAAAAATTCATCGAAGAACAGCTTATCTCAAACATAATATTTCCTCAGATTGTTGACATGCCAATGTCGAGGAACCGTGGTTCCATCTGCTCGCCAAGTTGATATGACCCTTTGGGGTGAACCTTCAGAATTTGATATGGTCCTTCCTAATTTGGGGTCAACTTTCCAATTGCCTCCTGCCGACTTGCTTCGTTCTTCCTCAGAACCAGATCTCCGACTTTGAAGTATCTGTGTCTGACTCTCGAGTTGTAATACTGAGAGATCTTCTGCTTGTACCTTGCCATTCTGGCTGAGGCTATCTCTCTTCTCTCCTTGACACCATCCTTTTCTTGTCGGAGTTCGGGGTCATTTGTCTCGATGTTATAAGCTAGAACTTGAGGAGAATGAACACCGATCTCGGCGGGTATCACCGCTTCGCACCCATATACCAAAGAGAAAGGAGTTTCTCCTGTCGATGAATTAGGAGCTGTCCTATACGACCATAGGATGCTCGGAAGTTGCATTGCCCAATCTCGACCTTCTGCCTCTAGTCTTTTCTTTAACCCCATCTTGATCTGTCGGTTAGTTTGCTCAACTTGACCGTTTGCCTGAGGGTGAGCCACTGAGGTGAATCACTGATCGATATGATATTCGCTGCACCATTCTCTAACTTTTCGATCTTCGAACTGGGTACCATTATCCGAGATCAGAGCCTTCGGAATGCCGTACCTGCATAGAATGTTGACCCACAAGAATTTTTTGATGGTTGCAGCTCGGATATCGGGTAAATCCTTAGCTTCCACCCGTTTCGTAAAGTAGTCCACAGCAACAACTACGTATTTGAGATTTCCCGGGGCTCGGGGTAAAGGTCCAACAATGTCGACTCCCCACTGATCGAAAGGCCATGCTGACGAGATGACATTCATGTCTTGCACTTGTTGATGAGAGACATTATCATGAATCTGACAAGAGTTGCATTTCTGGACAAGATTATTCGCATCTCGTTGCATCGACGGCCAAAAAAAACCAGCTAACTTGCATTTTCGAGCTAACATTCTGGCCCCACAGAGATTCCCACAGGCTCCTCTGTGAATTTCTTCTAAGAGATATTCGCCTTCCATCTCGGAAACGCACCTTAACCATGGGCTTACGAAGGATTTTCGATAAAGGATGTCGTCGAAAAATGCGTATCGAGCTTATTGGAGTCGAACTTTCCTGGATTGTACTTTGTCAGATGGTAGTATTCCGTCTTTGAGGTAAAGAGCGATCGAGTCCATCCACGTGGCCTGATGAGTGAACGGTTGGGCCTCCGTCTCGATGTAACTCCTATCGGTCAATAACTCGACTAGAACCTTCTTACTCGACATGAAGTTTGATGCATGCTTGGAGAGTGCATCGGCTCTTTTGTTCTGACTTCGGGGAACTTGCTCGAACTGCACTGTTTTGAATTTGGGTATGAGGCTTTGAACCACTGCTAATTAATTCTTCATGGTTTCTTCCTTAGCCTCATACTCCCCTTTCACATGATTTACCACCAATTGCGAGTCGTTGTACACCAACAAATCCTCGACACCCAGCTTCAGAGCAAGTTTCATACCAGTTATCATAGCTTCATACTCGGCCTCGTTGTTCGTCGCTTTAAAAGCAAATCGAAGGGCGTATGGGAATTCTTCGCCTTTTGGGCTTACTAGAAGGAGCCCTGCTCCTGCCCCTTCCTTGCTCGACGCTCCATCGACTTGGAAAGTCCATTTTTCCTCTAGACTTTGCTTCTCTTGATCGAGCTGGATGGAAATTTCTTCAGCTAAAAAATCTGCCAAGGCCTGTGCTTTTATCGCAGTTCGAGTGACGAACTCGATATCGTACTAGACCATTTCTACCACCCACTTCGCCAATCGACCTGAGGTGTCGGGCTTTGCCAAAATCTGCTTTAGTGGTTGGTCAGTGACTACCACAATAGGATGAGCTTGAAAATAGGGCCTCAACTTTCTCGAGGCGTGAACAAGACATAACGCTAACTTCTCGGCTGGTGAGTACCGGACCTTGGGGCCATGTAATGCTTTGCTGACGAAGTAGATTGGCACCTGGTCATGTACCCCCTCTCGAACTAGAACCGCACTCACTGCCTCCTCGCATACCGCCAAGTAAACTAGCAACATTTCCCCTTCTCGAGGTGAAGTGAGGGTAGGTAACTCGGATAGATAGGTCTTCAACTCCTCGAAGGCTGTCTGACATTCATTATCCCAATGAAAAGGAATGGCCTTGCGGAGGATCTTGAAAAATAGTAGTGCACGCTGTGCGGATCTCGATAAGAATCTGTTGAGGGCCGCTATCCGACCAGTTAGCCTTTAGATGTGAAATTGCACGGATCTAGGAAAAGCGGTATTTGGATTCAAGTCTTTCTCCTCGACACAACTACAACAATTGCGTAGAAGCACCTTGGAATATTTTTCGAGAGCTCCTCGACACAGTCTCAACTTGTGAGAAAGCACCTTGGAATAACCTCAACACTTAGAAAATTTGTTTCTAAGCACCTTGGTATAGGACACCCTGATGACGGTCAAATTATACCTGTAAATGTCATCAACGTTGACCTTAAATCGAGATTAATAATATGTATTTTATATTAAATCACATGTTTATATGGATTATTTAATGTTTCGTGATTTATAAAATATAATTTGGTATTTATCCATTTTTATAGGTATTTATCTGTTTTTATTTATAAATCGGTATTTATCCGTTTTTATTATATTTATCCGTTTTATTTAAATATGATTTATTTTGGGATAAATATATATTTTGCAGATTTGGATAATTATGGAGGATAAATACAAACGGAAGAATTAAATCTCAAGATAAATCAAAGGAAATTCAAGATAATATTGGATTAGCACGAAAAGATCGGATAAGCATGACAAAAGGCTCCAAGATGGCGCCAACTTTGAGGATATGCATGAAGGGGGGGCGCACTTCATCTTTTGGAGATCGGCCGGGAGTTATCTCTTATTTGTTTTGACATTTTGAAGTATATCTCTTAATTAGCTTGAACCCCTATAAATAAAGGCATGTTATACACGCCAAAAACACACACTCGACCATATACACTTCTCAGTTTATAATAAAATCTTCGGTTTTTCTTAGAGCAGTTATTTTACAAGTTCTGCAATTATGTAAGTTCTTGTATTTATTTGTTCTTAGTTCTTTGTAATTAAGTCCCCAATTATTGTTTATCGTTTGAGGTTGTTCGTTCTTCACCGAACGATGTAGATCTAAGGATACGATATGAGGAAGTGGGGATTCCTTGTCTATAAGGATCCACGCACCCAGATCTGTTATCCGGTGACCTATAGATGACTTTGGTATGATCAACAAACGTGTTTTTAGTAGATCTATATAATTGCTTTATGAATCTCTATTTTATCCGTTCCGTATGTAGAAACGCTAAGATTTAGGTTTTCGCCGCGTCAATCTAGCCACGTCTTTATGGTGTGATCGTCCACCTAGAATTTCTTATCTTAGTAGGTATGGCTACGGCTACGTTGCTCGTCTGTTTTAATTAGCGTATGATTAGGAAATACCAATATAGGGCTCTAGGTCGGCTCATGAATTGATCTTCCGGGACTTTCAATGAGATCTAGATACATTCTATATTAGGAATTGTGCACACCTAGTTATATGTAAATCGTAGATTAACATGATACCTAAAAGTTAGTGTTAATGGGACCAGATCGATGCGATCGCTTAGGAAATGCGCTGAACAAAGGAATGTTGCCTAGGTGAGGAATACGGTTAATATCGGCATCCCTAGTTTTGTAAGCGTGCAAGTCATATGAGATGGAGGTGAAAAAGTGAAGTCACGTGATGTAGCATAGTGATCTGGATGGCCTACCAGAGCTAGATCTAGTTTGGGGATGACTCCGTAGCCAATATAAAAGAAATACGAATCGGGTTAATAGTTGTTGAGTCTAGCTTAATTATATAGAATCTCACAGATCCAAAGCGATAACATGATAATTGGGAGGTTAATTACATTATGTGTTGTGTCGAGTCGTGTCCTTTACTTTTCTTGTCCTTCGTTGGTCGTAGACCGCTTTTATGTCCTTGATATGAATAAGTAGTTGTTTGTATATAAATGATCCATAATTGGTTCCATGTGGGATCGACCTTGATTCGCTATAGCTATACTACGATGGACCTAGTCCTCTTGCTAGTATTGGTTTATGGTGGTCAAGTATTTTATTATCACTTGATCTACGTGCATCAAGTTTTTGGCGCCGTTGCCGGGGAACCAACGGTCAATCTTATATATAAATAATTTTTTTATTCATGTCGAGTTTTCTTTTTTAGAGTCCGTTTTTTACGTTTTTGAGTCCCTCTGGTTGTCTGCTCTGTCTGAAAATTCCAAATTCTAAAAAAAACTAGTTTTGCTCCTGGGAGATCGCTTTCGCCGCAAAGCCAAGCCTAGTCGGTTTTCGGAATTTCGCGTGTCTCATTTATCTCCGTATGTTTAATCCGTAGAGTCGATAGCGGCATGGGAAACCATGTTAAAATCGATCCACGGTTCGTTTTGTTTTTCTTACATTTGC
Source organism: Gentiana macrophylla (assembly GCA_026214975.1). Lineage (NCBI taxonomy): Eukaryota > Viridiplantae > Streptophyta > Magnoliopsida > Gentianales > Gentianaceae > Gentiana > Gentiana macrophylla. The sequence goes on from CM047812.1 coordinate 66,910,367, forward strand.
GTAAAACCGAGTAGAAATAATCCGAAGTCATTAATTTTTATGGTATTTGAGAAAATAACCTAGCAACATGTGGAGCTACGAATCTGCGATGGGAAAAGCGATGGAAGCAATACCTTTAAAGCACCAAGATGGCTCCGAAAATTTTTTAAGGTTCGAATTATTCGTGGTACAATGTTGAAGGCAAGGTACTACCTTTTCTGCTTATGATTTACTATCTTTTGGTCTTTTGAGCATAAGTTAGCCTATACATGAACCTGAATGAGAATCTTAGCCTGGAGTGAGTTTGTAAGATTAATTTTATTAGTGCCGAAGGTTCTGCCCCAAATCTGTCTCATCTAGAGGGTGTAAGGAAACATGTAGTAGTTGAAGGAAGTAGTGAATAAAGAGTTCCTCGTAGTTCTGTTAAAATCTCATTGTCCTATGCATGAGATTGCTTCTACTGGCCAGGGGAGCAAAAATTTGTGTAGTTTAAGAATATCTAAAGAAGACGTTGAGTTTTGAGAGAGCATAATGAAGCAGCATTATAGAGGATGTTATTAAAATAAGTCCCTAGGACTAAATCTCCTTAGAATTCGCTAATTCCTAAAACAAGAGCCGAGGTAGGAGCTTTGTATAAATGGTAAGGATAAATGTCGTTTCCTAGGTCTCACAACCAAGGGAAGGATATTAATCTGCAAAAAAGCGACGAGCCCACCGCATATAGTGCTCAAGGGGTCAACATCTAGCGATATAAGAAGGATGACTGACAAGGATGCTTTTTGGAAAGTCGAGCTAAGGACTTTAAACTCAGAACTACTTCTTTAAAACCCTTAGGATTTCTTTTTAGGATTTTAGGTTTTGTTTTCTTTGAGTCCAATAAGAGTAACGTGACATATGTTGAGGTTTTTTATTTTTCCGTGTTCCGATGGCCATTAGGCTAAGGATGTGCAAAACTTTTTTACTCAATATAGGCCACGTGAATTAGAGTTTCTTAGGAGAGTTGAGAAATTGCTAAAGAAAAGGAAATTTAGCAATCAACCTTAAGATGGATGCATTAAGAGAGCTTGAGAATTACTGAAAATGTAACAGAGAATGATTGGTGCGAACAAGAACAATTTTGGTGAACTTCCAAAACTTTTAGAATGGCGATCCAGTGAAAATCCAAAGTTGTGTGCAATTCGTTTCTGAATCGCCCATATCCTTTCATTTACACCTTTTACCCTTCAACCTTTTTCTATTCTCTCACCAATCGCCTGCAATTCACATTTCTAACCATTCTTTCATCCCCTCTCTTTCTTTCCATATATTTCACTCTCCCACCCTAACCCAATCCCTTAACCAATTCCCACCCACCACACAATTTCTTACCCACCCTTTATCTTTTCTTACCATCCTTGTGTATATCTTTTTCTAAACCCAACACACTCTAAACCTCTATTTTGTTTACGAAATACCCTTGTGTTGCGGAATTGGAAATATTGCTAAGTTTTAATGATTATCTTTTATCATTTTGGTTTTCATGATCCTAGCTGGGGTATGTGTAGCTCTGACCCTAGCTAGATTTTAAAAAGTTTTCGGTTCGATCAAAATACAACTTCTCTTTCTAACGGAAGTTTTGAAGTTCCCCTTTTCCGACCCTTCCGGCACATATAGATGATGAGTTTTGTTCTAAAATAGCACACCGATCCGACCTTGTTGATGACGATGATGACTTTTACATGATACATTGGGTTATTAGTAATTTCAAAGAGAAGCTACATCTCCCTAAGTTGTTGATATCCATTCAAAACGTGCAGAGTCTGCGCAGAGTTTCTGATCCTATCTTCTACCAATAGGTCACATTCAATCTGTTATACCTTACCAAGTTTCTCTTTTACGCTGGATTAAATACCTTATTAATCCAGTACACCTCATGTTTTCCCACATGGGGTAATGCTTTTTTATCATTGTCTTCTCCACCCGGTTTTAAGAATATTTAAGCGGTGGAGATTATAGGTGAAGATTACCATCTTTAGTTGCTTGTTTATCTTTCTTTATATTTAGTATTTTTCTTTTTGCGTCTGAACAAGTAGTTTTAACTCTTTGGTTTTCCTTGTCATTGGGTGTATGGAATAAAGTGGCTTAATTTGTTTTTGGATATTTTATATCTAATTACTGCCACATTATTTTATAACTTCCATTGACATGTTATTAACGGTTTAGTGGAGTTTCCGTTTGGCTTGCTTAAAGCAGTTTTCACTTGCTTCTCCACGGCGTGCTTGGATTAATCCGATGTTGTGATCTACTTGAGAGCCGTTTCAGAGCTAAGTCTTTTCTTAAATTCTCATTTTTATTTGTCATTAGGGACAATGCCAAGTTTAAGTGGGGTAGGAGACTTAGCCATGATGCTATAATTGAAAATTGAATGAAACGGTGAAAAATTTGAATAAATGCCATATTATTTATCTCGTACCCTTAGAATTGTTAGTTCCTAGCTAAGAATTGATAGGAAAGGAACCAAGTTGCATGAGTACGTGATCACTTTATACTTATGTGAATGTAAATTTAAGGATATTCATGCCGATTGTTGCAAGTAGTTATTTATTATTCGATTACTCAAATTTGAATCGAGTTTTACCGCGCAAATTATAATAACTGAAGAATTATGTGTACATTGCGTAGATGATTGGTTATGCAGACCTAGAGTCGATATTTATCTGCTGATGTATTCTTATCTTCTAGCCATCAAAGCGGAGTAATAAGCTTGAGAATTATCTGTGTATTGACAAAGCGTTAAACACTGGGATTGTAGTAACATTACCAAAGTAGCCTCGCGCTTGTGGTAATATTCATGTTATTGACCAATCCGTGAAAGGGGATTCTTGCAATGCATAATTTACTTTTAAAGCAAGTTTCTTTCTTGAGATGTGTTAATGCTTGGAAATATGAAAATGTGAAAAAAAATTCAACTTTTTAAGAGGCTTCAAGTATTTTTCTCGGTCTCCAAGTCCAAAAAAACCTTCTAGATGACGCTCTTGCTTATTGCACCATGTCTTTACCCATTGCGAGGCTTAAGAAGTGGGAATGGTGATGTTGGTAGGTTGAGACTGCGAAGTTAGCATAAACTTTAATCTTGCCACGAAAGTATAAAACTGAATGCACATGCACACATCACTTCGGTTCATAAAGAGTAGTGAATAATGGATATCTTATGAGCATGACTGGTATGAATTGACTCGAGCTTCTCGCATAAGTATGATTTGACCATGGCAATTGTTTTCTTGGGGAATGACTTATTGATGCTTTGTTCGGGACGATCAAAGTCTAAGTGGGGGGTAGTTGATGACGGTCAAATTATACCCGTAAAAGTCATCAACGTTGACCTTAAATCGAGATTAATAATATGTATTTTATATTAAATCACATGTTTATATGGATTATTTAATGTTTCGTGATTTATAAAATATAATTTGGTATTTATCCATTTTTATAGGTATTTATCTGTTTTTATTTATAAATCGGTATTTATCCGTTTTTATTATATTTATCCGTTTTATTTAAATATGATTTATTTTGGGATAAATATCTATTTTGCAGATTTGGATAATTATGGAGGATAAATACAAATGGAAGAATTAAATCTCAAGATAAATATCGGATTAGCACGAAAAGATCGGATAAGCATGACAAAAGGCTCCAAGATGGCGCCAACTTTGAGGATATGCATGAGGGGGGGGCGCACTTCATCTTTTGGAGATCGGCCGGGAGTTATCTCTTATTTGTTTTGACATTTTGAAGTATATCTCTTAATTAGCTTGAACCCCTATAAATAAAGGCATGTTATACATGCCAAAAACACACACTCGACCATATACACTTCTCAGTTTATAATAAAATCTTCGGTTTTTCTTAGAGCAGTTTATTTTACAAGTTCTGCAATTATGTAAGTTCTTGTATTTATTTGTTCTTAGTTCTTTGTAATTAAGTCCCCAATTATTGTTTATCGTTTGAGGTTGTTCGTTCTTCACCGAACGATGTAGATCTAAGGATACGATATGAGGCAGTGGGGATTCCTTGTCTATAAGGATCCACGCACCCAGATCTGTTATCCGGTGACCTATAGATGACTTTGGTATGATCAACAAACGTGTTTTTAGTAGATCTATATAATTGCTTTATGAATCTCTATTTTATCCGTTCCGTATGTAGAAACGCTAAGATTTAGGTTTTCGCCGCGTCAATCTAGCCACGTCTTTATGGTGTGATTGTCCACCTAGAATTTCTTATCTTAGTAGGTATGGCTACGGCTACGTTGCTCGTCTGTTTTAATTAGCGTATGATTAGGAAATACCAATATAGGGCTCCTAGGTCGGCTCATGAATTGATCTTCCGGGACTTTCAGCGAGATCTAGATCTGTTCTATATTAGGGAATTGTGCACACCTAGTTATATGTAAATCGTAGATTAACATGATACCTAAAAGTTAGTGTTAATGGGACGCAGACTGATGCGATCGCTTAGGAAGTACGCCTGAACAAAGGAATGTTGCCTAGGTGAGGAATACGGTTAATATCGGCATCCCTAGTTTTGTAAGCGTGCAAGTCATATGAGATGGAGGCTGAAAAAGTGAAGTCACGTGATGTAGCATAGTGATCTGGATGGCCTACCCAGAGCTAGATCTAGTTTAGGGGATGACTCCCGTAGCCAATATAAAAGAAATACGAATCGGGTTAATAGTTGTTGAGTCTAGCTTAATTATATAGAATCTCTAGATCCAAACGATAACATGATAATTGGGGAGGTTAATTACGTTATGTGTTGTGTCGAGTCGTGTCCTTTACTTTTCTTGTCCTTCGTTGGTCGTAGACCGCCTTTATGTCCTTGATATGAATAAGTAGTTGTTTGTATATAAATGATCCATAATTGGTTCCCTATGGGATCGACCTTGATTCGCTATAGCTATACTACGATGGACCTAGTCCTCTTGCTAGTATTGGTTTATGGTGGTCAAGTATTTTATTATCACTTGATCTACGTGCATCACACCCACAAAGGTTGCTCAAGCCTTTGATAATCTGAAAGAACCTCTACCAGAGAATTCAACACACTAATCCAAGTGTAGAAAATATAAAATTTTATTATTGCAAAAAATGATGATTCAATACAAGTACATAGCTTGGGTATTTATAGGTGTAAAATTGACAACTTCTAGCTAAAAAAACTACTTCAAATTTCGCCCCCCTAGATGCTCCAAGAAGTCCTTCCATGTAATCTATGCAACCTTGTACTTTCCAAGTAAGACTTTTTGATATTTTTTGATGACTAGGATACATTGCACCCTTTTCATCAAAGTAAAAATGGCGCCACACTTGATTTGTTTTTTTTTTATACTTAAAATGTTACATATATTATGGTATAGTAACATAGTGCATTTATTTAATAATTACTTAATTAATCCGAGATACCGTCGAATAAATGACGGTCTTCAAAACTTCAAAATTTGACGAACGCTTGGTCTCTAAATCTTCAAAATATTGTAGGACCAAATTATTCATCGAGTCAAGCCTCTTTTTTCGTTGGAGACGAGTTTCGGGTCCAAGTCTAGTTGTGACGGGTGGTGGAGTGTCGGATGGCTCTATATTTACATCATTCCCTCCCGGTTGCGAATGATTCGTCCTCGAATCAAAAGGATGTCATATAGTTCAGAATCATGCACGAATCTTGAATGAAACCACATTATCACCAAACAAACACCCGGATCAAATATGTGTCGAATACGTAACTTCAAAATTGTAAGCTGATGTCGAGATCCCCACTTCACAAAAGCAACGTGAGAAGTGTATCTTGGTTTGATATAAACGTTGATGGCCCTCGGAATAGCGGAAACATATTCATAGAGTGTCGGATAACCATCAAAACATTTAGCCAAAGGATCAATATATATGTGCGCCGGTTTTCAACCAAGGTGTTCTCGTTTAAAAAACTTCGTATCTAATAAGCCTTCCACAACAGGGTAATGATCATGTTCCTGCAAAGAAAAATCAACATAGCTGTCACATGATTTTAGTAACATGGTCTCTTCAATTTCTTCAACTGGAATCAACTTCTTAAGTTCTTCTTTTACCATACATTCCTCCAACATCCCTTCTTCTGTAATCACAAATTCAGAACTTTGCTCGTCTTCAATTGTTTTGGTAATTTGAACTTCATCGTCAACAATTAATCCCTCATCATGTATTACTACTTCTTCCACAATATCCTCTAAATTCTCTTGAGATATCTCTACTTTCTCATCAATGAATTCAGATTCACATTCTTTCTCAATCTCTACAACTTTCTCACATTCCTCTGCTTTCAACTCCACCTTACTATTGTTCTTCGCTTTATCCTCTTCAATCCATTTATTTATCATTTTCTCCACGGTTCGAATAATATCATCCTTAAGACTTCTTATAAATTGTTCATAATAAGAACATCATGATTCTTTGACTTTTTGTGCCTTACAATTTCAGCCTTTACCTTTCCTTTTTCCGACTTCCTCCGTACCTGAGATTCCTCAGAAAGTAACATAGTGTAGTGATAAATAAATGAAAAGATCTTGGAATTCAGACAGAGCGTTGGGGTGCTGTTTTGAACACGTTATGTTTCGAATTTTGAGATGAAGTCAAGAGAGAAAAGATAGATAAATGGATGTTTTAGATGTGGTAAAATTTTGAGGTCGTTTGGAGATGTATAGGTTGGCCAAACAATCAGATTTCTCAAACCGGTGCAATCTGTCAGAATAATTTCCAGAATTACAACAGTGACTTACGTCGCAGATTGTTGCCAAACTGTTGAGAATTTGGAAAAACTCAAAGAACAAAAGTTGTATAACACGAAATTTTATATGAGATCACCAAAATTGAAGAGTTTTGGACAGAATTACCATAGTCAAAATAAAGTTGGAATACAAACTGTCACTATAGATAATGATATAATACCGTCGATTCCGCCTTGTTCTCTGATACCAACTGATGTGAAATTGCGCGGATCTAGGAAAAGAGGTAATTGGATTCAAGTCTTTCTCCTCGACACAACTACAACAATTGCATAGAAGCACCTTGGAATATTTTTCGAGAGCTCCTCGACACAGTTTCAACTTGTGAGAAAGCACCTTGGAATAACCTCAACACTTAGAAAACCTGTTTCTAAGCACCTTGGGTATAGGACACCCACAAATGTTGCTCAAGCCTTTGATAATCCGAAAGAACCTCTATCCAAAGAATTCAACACACTAATCCAAGTGTAGAAAATATAAAATTTTATTATTGCCAAAAATGATGATTCAATACAAGTACATATCTTGGGTATTTATAGGTGTAAAATTGACAACTTCTAGCTAAAAAAACTACTTCAAATTTCGCCCCCCTACATGCTCCAAGAAGTCCTTCCATGTCTTCTATGCAACCTTGTAGTTTCCAAGTAAGACTTTTTGATATTTTTTGATGACTAGGATACATTGCACCCTTTTCTTCAAAGTAAAAATGGCGCCACACTTGATTTGTTTTTTTTTATACTTAAAATGTTACATATATTATGGTATAGTAACATAGTGCACTTATTTAATAATTACTTAATTAATCCGAGATCCCGTCGAATAAATGACGGTCTTCAAAACATCAAAATTTGATGAACGCTTGGTCTCCAAATCTTCAAAATGTTGTAGGACCAAATTATTCATCGAGTCAAGCCTCTTTTTTCGTTGGAGACGAGTTTCGGGTCCAAGTCTAGTTGTGACGGGTGGTGGAGTGTCGGATGGCTCTATATTTACATCACCTTTGTACCTTCTTTGTATTTCGAGGTGCGGGGATATTCTTCAGAGTGTCGATCTTGTCCGGGTTTGCTCGAATCCCGTCCTTCGAAATCATGTATCCTAAGAACTTACCCGACCTGACCCCAAAGGTGCACTTCTTTGGGTTTAATCTCATATGTGTTTCCCTCAATACTTCAAAAACCTCTCGAGCGTCGACCAAGTATTGTTTCATAGATCGACTCTTTATGAGCAAGTCGTCTACATACACTTCCATGCACCTACCAATTTGCTTTGCAAAGATCTTATTGACTGCCCTCTGGTATGTTGCCCCAGCATTCTTCAATCCGAATGGCATGGTCACATAGCAGAAGGTGCCGAATTTCGTGATAAACGCTGTTTTTTCTGCGTCTCGAGGGTCCATTAGAATCTGGTGGTATCCCTTATACGCATCTAAAAATCCAAACACTTCAAAATCGATGGTGGAGTCTACCAACCTGTCGATTTTGGGCAACGGATATGAGTCTTTTGGGCATGCTTTGTTTAATTCAGTGAAGTCCACACACATGCGCCAACTGCCATCGGGCTTCTTGACCAATACTGGGTTAGCTAGCCATTCTGGATAGAACACCTCCCTTACTATCTGGGCCGCCAGTAGCTTTCTGACTTCCAACTCTATGGCCTCAAGTCGATCAGACGCAAAATTTCTCTTCTTCTGCTAGACTGGCTTCTTAGCCTGGTCAATTTCGAGCTTATGGACTACGATGTCTGTTGATAGCCCTGGCATGTCGGTGGCCTTCCAGGCAAAGACATCCCTGAACTCGATTAGCAAATCTATGAGCAACTGCCTCTCTTTTGATGGAATCCAGACCCCGACCTGCACACACTAATCGTCCTCTCCTTCCCAGAGTCGGACATTCTCAACTGCATCACTGGAAACCCAGTTCTTCTCCTCTTCTTCCTCTGGAATCAATTCCTCGACTAAGAATTGTTGAACTGCCATCTTTCCATTCATAACGACGGAATTACAACTCCGTGCGGCTTCAACATCTCCTTTAACCTCATGGGAACCATTCCTGGTCGGAAACTTCATGCTGTTGTGGAATGTTGAAATGATTGCTCGCAGGTCGAAGAGCGCAGGTCGCCCTAGAAAAACGTTATAAGCAGATGGAGCTTTGACCACCACATAACTTAGCTCGAGGGTCCTTCCCTTCTCCCCATCTCCGACTGTGGTGAGTAGTCTTATCGATCCCATAGCATGAACTGCCTACCCCGTGAATCCGAACAGAGGAGATGCTATAGGAGCTAAGTCTTTCTCTTTCAACTTCATCGCCTGAAACGCCGAGTAGTATAAGATGTTCACTGCACTTCCGTTATCGATACAGACTCTTGATACACGGGCTCGGCTAATCACGGCCTCGATAATTAACCCTTCTCTATGACTCTTAGACTTTGGAATATCATCGCGAGGGCCATATCCGACTTCTGTCGTGAACCTAAGCTGCTTGCGCTCTCTTGAGCTACTAGCTGGCTCTTTATTGGTTTGATCTTTGTCACTCTCCCCAGGACCGAAGATCGTATTAACATAATTAACTGGTCGATTATCTTTGTATCTGTCTCGACCAAGGTTGTCTCTGTTATTTCCATCCCGACCTGGAGATCGATTCCTCTGAGGTGATCGATCTTTCGTCTCTGAGCGTCTCGACCTCGACCCTTATCTTGATCAGAATTTTTCCTTTTAAATTCTCCACGCCCTCTGAGCCTATCATAGCGAGATCTGTCAACAACTTCGTCTAACTTCCCTTCCTGGATGCAGACGTCAATGTCTTTTTTCAAGTCGATACAATCCTCTGTTGTATGACCTATGTCCTCATGAAATTCACAGTACTTGCTTGCATTCCTCTTTTCCCGAGGTTTTTTCAATGGTGGCGGTTTCCTCGCAAGGTTCTTCGAGAGCATGATCGATAACACCTCGGCTCGAGATCGATTAAGCGGAATAAAATCCTAATCCCGCAAAGGTCCCTTCCTGCCCCCAGGTCTGAGGCGGGTGTCTCGATACGATCCCAGATGGATGGCTTACTCTCGACATCCTGTCTATTGGATTGGTTCTGGCTCGGACCTCGATTGTCCTTCTTGGAATCCATCCAGTCGGATTGGGTGTGCCTACGCACTGCCTCTTCCCCTTGACAGAATTGATGCACCACATTAACACACTCGTCCATGGTGTGGGGGACATCTCTGCTCAACTTCATATATAATTTAGTATTACGCAGCCCCCCCCCCACGAACGACGTGATCAGAAGTCGGTCATCTGCATCCTTGACCTGCATGGCCTCAAGCTTAAACCTCTTCAGATAATCCAACACTGCTTCATCCCTTTGCTGCCTCATATTCATGAGGTGCGTGGCACTTAGATGAAACTTCTTGTTCACTATGAACGCATCCCGAAACTTGCGAGCTAGCATGGCAAAACAGGAGATCGACCTTGGCCGTAGCTTCGTAAACCATTCTCTTGCTCGACCTACGAGTAGCGTATCGAACGCCCGACATCGCATTGCGTCGGGGGCTCCATCTAACCTCATCTGAGATAGATACCTATGGAGATGGTCCTCTGGGTCGGTGGTACCATCGTAAGGCTCTATCTTCGGTATCTTAAACCCCTTGGATTTAGGAAATCTCTCGATCTCCTTTGTGAAGGGAGACTCTAACCATAATGAGACCTGGTTCTTTCCCAGAATAACATTCAATTCCTCCCTGAAGTTATCATCATCCATTTTCTAGTGCTTTTGATGGATCTCGCGCCTCTTCCTTTCCACTGAGCTAGAGGGACGACCGACTTCGTCTCTAGAGAGTCTTTTTAGGCTTGTCGCCGCATCTTTCCGACCGCTTACTGCCGTGGCGTCTTTACGCAGGCAGCGGTCGCTTGTCTTTGTGCCGTAACTGCCTCTACAATAATTCTAGACATTACCTCCAGGTTTGCCCCTGCTAATTGATCCACGAGCGCTCGATATTCTGGAGCAAGACCTTGCTTTTCTTGCTGGGGATTTTCCTGGAGAGGATCCAAGACAGGATCTTTTCCTCCCTGCTTCTGTTGAGGATCTTGATGAACGAGATCCAAGACTGGATCTTTGTCTCCTTGCGTATCGGGATCGAACGGCTCATTAAACTGTGAGCCTTGAACTGCAGCTTTGGATGCAGCTTTTCTGGGAGGCATCGTGTTCTTGCGTATTCAATCAATAGAAGGAACTCCTTCTAGCGCCAATGACGATGACAAATTATGTCACCTTAATAATCCGGGCCCTAATATGAATCTAATGATGAACACACGCAAAACCCTAATGCCTAAAAGAGTGTGGTGGTGGATTTTAGTATTTGCGGCTGAGTCTAAGACTGTATCTTAGATTGCCTACGTATCCTGTTAGGTTCCAGGAATCAAGCCTTACGTAGTTCCTTGATTGGGGTATTTATAATGACAATACTTGCCTAAACCCTAAGGTTAAGTCGGCTTATGATATTGTCATATTTACCCTTTAATGGGCCTTAAACCCTTGCCCCAGCTATCGCTGTTAATGGGCTTGGACAGCTGGTGAGGACTCTGTCCCCGATATCGATATTCCGACCTGCGGTAATTGATAATGGAACTCATTGTCCTACACTGCTAGCTAGAAGCGATCGGTCGTAAATCTACTTCGCTCGATAGTCGATCGTCGTAGCCTGGGGTCTACTAGATGGCCTTAGCCTCGAGCCTGGGCATCAACGTGAATACCTTGGTGCTTTATCCATAATATTGTTTTAGGACCAATCGATAGACGACACGTGAAGGGAGTGAAACCCTGTATCGTCAAAATCAATGACAGAAGCAAAAGAAATTGCAAGCGAGATGGGTGTTGAACCTGTATTCATTAAAAAGCGTGTCATTAGAAGAAAGAAACAATTTGATGATGATGTTATTATGGAAGATGTGGAACAATCAGTTGAAGAATGTTTTCGGGTGAATTATTTTTTGTATGTTGTAGATCAAGCAATTTCTTCGATGAAGAGCAGGTTCGAATAATTTCAAGAATATGATAAAAAAAAAGGCTTTTTGTTTGATTTGAAGAGGTCAAAGTATTCTAGCAATGAATGTTTGAAGGAATCTTGTGCCAATCTTGAAGAGTTTCTTAGGCATGGCAATGTATCGAATATTGATGGAAAAGACTTGTACATGGAATTGAAAGTCTTAAGAGAAGTTTTGCCAGAAAAAGGAAGCCGATTGAAGTGCTCAATTATTTGAAGGCACAGGAAGAGTGTTATCCGAATTCATGGATTGCTTTTAGAATACTATTGACAATTCCGGTCATAGTTGCTTTAGGAGAAAGAAGTTTTTCAAAGTTGAAATTGATTAAGAACTACCATCATTCCACAATGTCTCAAGAAATGATGAATGGTTTGGCTATGTTGTCAATTGAAAAGGATTTGGTATAAGACATTGACTACCCAAGTTTAATTAGTGCTTTTGCCTCTAAAAGTGCTAGAAGACAAATGTTTAAGTGACACATTTTGCTAGCCATATTGATGTCCTACTTTTACATCTAGAAGTACTAGAAGACAAGTGTTTAAATGATATATTTTGCTAACCATTTTGATGTCCTACTTTTGTCTCTAAAAGTGATAGAAGACAAATGTTTAAGTGATACTTTTTGCTAATTATTTTGATGTCCTCTATCTTATAATGTTTATAATATTTCATTTTATTTTACATATGGTTTTTTTTTTTACCAATTTAAGAGGCCCGAAAAATAATTTTGGCCTTAGGCCCCGGATTCCACCGGGACGGCCCTGGTCTTAATAGAGTCTAATATTATATAGGATAATTAGACAAGCACTGTAATAGTCAAATGATAGGATCTCAGTGGACTTGGATTAGTTTTAGAAAATTCAGTACAGTCTAAGATCCAAAGCTGGGTTGAGATGAAGGTTGAGGGGGGAAAATCAGTTAAGAAGACCTGGAGGCTGAGGGTAAAAACTTAGAATTGAAGATTAAAGATGAAGTCTGGGGTACAAATTCAGTAATGAAGACTAAGCCGAGACTATAAAGGCTGGGGTACAAATTCAGTAATGAAGACTAAGCCGAGACTATAAAGTTACATTTAAGTAAGTCTGTGCTGGCTTGAATTAAGTTTATAGATCTTGTGTAGAAGGCTTGAAGTTCAAGATAATGTGATGAGAAACTTCAAGTAATGAAAATATGGTGTACTCTGATCTCATAAACTAAGATTAGATGTATTATCAAGAATCCAAGATGTTATAAGCAAGACTGGAATCAGATTAGCTAAAGACTACAAGATAACTAAGCTGAGTGTACAAGACAACTAAGCTGAGCAGAAATACAGCCAAGCAAGTAGTCAGCTAAGCTGAGTTGAATCATTTGAAGAGCTGAAAAAGTACAAGTACTATTAGTCCTTCATCCAGCTAAATTTGAAGATACAATTGAAGATAAGGATTAATTTGGGATGTCTGATCAAGAAATTAATCAATGGAAAAGCTTAAATGTTTGTTACAAGGATTTCAGTACTAGCATTTTCAAGAAATGTCATTGGTTGACAGCCTGTCATGTCAGAAGGACATTGGCACTGATACATAATGAGACAACAGGAATTTCAGAGAGGATATTTATGCATATCCAAAAACATCTTATTGGATTCAAATTTGAACGTTGGACGTGTGCCTATAAATAGAAGACTTCAAGATTAGTAGAAACAACTTTTGCAACACTGAAAATCTAATCAAGCTATCGACTCTGCTGAGCTTTAAATTCTCTGAAAATTCATAAGGCATTCATAGCAAAATCCAAAAACTTCAAGTGCTGAGTTTATTCAGATCATATCTAGCATTCTACACTTGAAGCCGAGCTCACTGAAGCCCGACAAGATACATCAAGAGTCAAGCTCAAACCGGAATCCTCAAGATTCAACATTTCAACTTCGTTTCACGAAGTTCTTGGATCATTGAAGCACTGCAAGGGTGACAGACTGAGGTCAGCTGAATCGGTGAATCTAAGGAGATGAGAGTTAGTGTGGTGGAGTTGTTGAAGAGGAAATCCTACCCTTGAAGAAACGGTTGAACAACTTCATTGAAGTAGCAGAGACAACTGTGAAGGATTGATTGTTCAAATTGTGAAGCCGAGCAGAGAACAACCAATGACAATCATTTTGTAACTATTGCGTCTGTGTGACAAAGAACAATAGTGAATTCCTCCAACATCACAAGAGAAGAGTGGACTTAAGGATTACACCAACCTGAACTACTACATATTTTTTTGTCTATTTACATTCTGCACTTTACTTTTCAGCATTTTATTATTCAGTCAAGTAGCTTACCAACACATAGCACAGCTGAGCACACTTACAAAATCATACTGCTTAGAACTATAGTTTTAAAGGCATTATAATTCACTGCATAAAACACAGCTGAGCAAGGCAAGTCAGCTGACCTGCTATCAGCTAAGCTAAGTTTTAAAACTCAAAGTATAACAAATTTATTCAACCCCCTCTAAACTTGTTTCAAGCCTTTCCAATGGACCAACATATGAAGTTCCAGCTGTACCGATGGAGCGGCACAAGTGCTTAATCAATGACAGTGATGCCAATTTTGCTTCAAAGACTATTTTAGGTAGGACCTGGCTTTCGGGTCAGTGAACTGGGTATATCAAAACCAACATGTGGTATCAGTGCATATGTTGAAGTGATATAGATTTCTAAATGATATTTGACCAGATAAAATTAAAAAGTGGGATTAACTTTGCATTTTAGATATAAAGTTGGTATCTCTTGAATGCTTAGTTTAGATCTTGAATAAGTTGTGATGAATGGATGATGTTGAATAATTGTTTCTCGTTGCCCTTTGTTGATCTATGTTTGATTGTCACCAAGTAACTCAAATTAACTAGGACTAATTGACATTGGTTTAAGCGCTCTATCCTTATATTTCATCAAGGGTTGATCATATATGTATATATTATACCATGTCATTATTGTTCAAAATCATGTCGCTATTGTATATGTGTCTATATCATATCATATGTACTTATGCTAATTGAAGTTCTACACTTACATGCTGGATCGATGTGGAGTGTGATCCAGAAGGGGGTTGAATCGATCACTGAGATTTAAAAAAAACTTTACATAACTTATTACAATAAAGTCGTTTTATATTAGGTTGAGTAAAACATAGATTAAGCAAACAGGTTAATCAACTTTAATTAAAACTGGAAGCTGATTGACTAGGTTGGGGTGATTAACTGTTCAACCAAGTGATCAAACTTGTGATTGATTTTAGGTTGTTAATACACTTAGTGACAAAGCAACTAAGCAATGTTTTCTAGATTAAATATCAAGAGATTGTAATAAAAGTATGCAAGCTATGTTCAAATAAAACAAGATATAATATACAAGATTACTTAAACAAGGTTACAGATAAAATACAGCACATAAACAAAGTTCTATTCAGCTCTGATTACGTAACGAAACAAAAGATTGTGAGACTGGACTAGCACTCAGTTTGGCAGACTACTTTCGTTGATAAAACAAACAATGCTAAACTTTTAGTTGAACTCAGAGGTGATAATCGGACTCAATGAGTTAGATTATGAGACCCAAAGTTCATACAGGAGTTGATGAGACCTAGACTTAAGCGAGCTAAATCCAAAGATTATTGCAAGATGTTCAAAAGAACTCAACGGGGTAGGCTTAGCAAGGCGGAGTTCCACAAATGACAAGATAGAACCCGTAAAGCGAGGCTAAGCGAGGAACATGCATGACATGAGACACAAGGGTGTTACTATATGTGATTTTAGTGAACTGGGCCTCAAATAAAGTAACATGGGAAGGGAGATTATTCAAACATAGTAGTGAACACAATGAGCCTTGTGTCACTTGAATCGAGATCAATAACAACCAACACCAGGCCCACAAGCCTTTCAACTTCGGCGGGCTCATGTGGCACTTGGACCAATGAGCTCGGTGACAAGGTTCAATGTGGATCAACCAAACCGATACGAGCAACAAGTTTCAGCGACCAAAACACGGCGGACGAGAATCTAGGACAAACTTCCGACTAGCACACAAAACCACAATTCAAGGACTTGATGTCTCTTGACAATCCATCGACGGTAGAGATGTGATCCTCAAAGCCTCACTAGGAAAATCACCTTGGCACTTCGGACCAAGTGATTACGAGATCTGATTTACAAGGGACTTTTCAATCGGACCTTCAATCAATGAATTCAACAAGTAAAGCAAAGCAGAGCACATACTCAAATCATAACACACCACGGTATCAAGACAGACTACTATGTAATGTAAACACATAGCATCTGAGAACAAAAATACATAAGGTAAAGTGGTGCAGGCCGGCAAAGTAACGGTGTACCTCAACAAGGACACCAGGAACCTAAGCGAGACAAGGATTTCGCACAAACTATTGACTAGTTTGCAAATGTCAATAGCAAGCACCAGATTCCTCCTTCTTGGTCAATCGAATCGATCACCAAGAACTTAGAAGACCATTGTGCTTTGCAAGTACTAGACCTTCACAGATACAATGTTTGATTGTAATAAAAAGTGTGTTGGATTGCTCAAGAGATTTGTGTTTGAGTTGTTGCAATCCAAGTTAATTTGTTGGACTATTTATAGGGTTAAGAGGTACATAGAACCTTCAACCACTATGATTTGTCATCTCACTCATTAAACCGAGGCACAAAATCACACGTGTGTCAATTTGAATATGGAAAGTATTCAATGGTAGGTCAAATGCATATGTGAATACCTTATGGTGTCGTCTGTTGAAAGTTGTGTGATTGAAGAACACAACAAAATATAATGCGAAATTTCATTACTCAAGGATAATCAAAGAGTTAATTTACAATGCAGCTGATCATGGGGTATTTATAGTATCATACACCACATGAACCGATTAGGAGAAGTTACATGGAAGTTATAATCGAATAAACGTTCTAACTACAAACTATAAAAGCATTCTGCGAGAATCCTGTTGAGGACTCGAGAACTTTTTTTGAGTTTGTGTTGATCAGCTGAGTACACACAGTTGTTTGTCCATCTTGAGTCTGGCGATCTTGCACTCGCAAGACACTCCTTTATATTGTAACACCCCTTCGAGCTGAGAGTGATACATGAATCAACTTGCACTCGGCACCACCTTTTAGCCACTGGAACTTGGTTGAAAAATCTTGAAATCCCCAACTTGTCCAATGAGATAAGAAAATAGTGGTGCATCCAAAGCCTTTGTGAGAATGTCAGCAATCTGCTCTCCTTGGTATTCACAGGCAAAAACTTAATAAGACCAGACTTGACTTTGTCCCTTACAACATGACAGTCAATCTCAATGTGTTTAGTCCTTTCGTGGAACACAGGATTGTGAGCAGTATGCATAGCACTAGCATTGTCACAAAATAACAAAGCGAGCGGTGAAACAGGGATCTGTAAATCTTGCAAAATATAGACTAGTCACTGAAATTGACACACAACATTAGCCATAGCCCTGTAAATAGCCTAAGTTTGATATTTAGGAATTTTATTTAGGAATGAAGATGATTGATATTCGGGAATTTTTTTTGTATGAAAATTAAGTTTGTAGGTGATATGGATTAATATTTTTTTAGTTTTGATTAGATGAGTGGATTACATTAATAGAAGGATGAAATCATTTTATTAATTTTTAAGAGGACAAATTTAAATTTTCTAAAAGTTGTGGTATAAGAAGTAGATTACTTATTATTTATGTGGTGTTTTAAGTAACAAAGTAATAAAAATATTGTTGTGGTGTCGAAAGTAAAAGTTTGTGGCGCCAGGAGAAAAAGGGTATCAAAAGTAATAAGTGTGGTGCCTTTAGAACCCCTAGAAATAGCCTAAGTCCCTATACAAGTTCATTAGCTTGCAATCATTATTCTCATTTCATGAATGAAACATAATCATGGATTAGCTCCTGGTATCATGTCTTTGATTTCATAGACTTCTACGTCAGTTGTGTTGTCACGGGTAAAAAAAAAATGGAAAATTAGGGATAAGAACACAATTTGAAATATTTTTAAGAATGTGAGACAACTACATATTTTTTATAGGGAGAAGGACAACTGCATAA
This sequence comes from Gentiana macrophylla, assembly GCA_026214975.1. NCBI lineage: Eukaryota > Viridiplantae > Streptophyta > Magnoliopsida > Gentianales > Gentianaceae > Gentiana > Gentiana macrophylla. The sequence continues at coordinate 66,928,251 of CM047812.1, forward strand.
TTTTTATAGCGAGAAGGACAAACAGTGAATCCCGAAAATCAGTGAATCTCTCCAGTGAATCCCGAAATCAGTGAATTTCGACAGTGAATCCCGAAAATTAGTGAATTTCGACAATGAATTTTGAAAATTAGTGAATTTCGATAATTGAATTTCGTCGATTGAATTTAAGCAATGAATTTGAAACAAGTGAATTTCGACAAATGAATAAATAGTTTTGTCCTTTATGCAAAAGTTTCAAAAAACTGTCCTTCTACTCAATTGATGAAATATTTATGTCCTTCTCCCTCATTCCCCCCAAAAAAAACCTTGGTGTCTTTAAAAGCTTCCTTTTTATATTAGAAGCACATATTGTTAAATGTGCTTTTACATCTGAGGCAGCCAGTAAACATGAATGCAGCCTATAAATGCCCCCCCACCAGCCAACCAACCAACCCAAAACAAAGTCGGGGCACCAAAGCGATGCCCCATAACCCCTGCACCCTCCCCCCATCCACCTTATTAAAAAAATCGACCCCGCTCCCCCTCCTGCATCTCTTCCAATCCACCCATTTGAGGTACCAATTAAGTGTTCCCAATCACCATTGGCACAACATTTCACGAGCATAGGAAACCAAACAGATTTTTAAATGAATATTCCAAATCATATCATCATCATTGTAAAAGCTCACTAAAATCATATCACCAAACAGGTAGTACTAATATTTAAAGTAGAAAAATCAGCATGTTTTACAAGGAGGAGGAAAAAAAAAAAGAAAAAAAGAAAAAAAAAACTACTTTGATCTGTGAAACGAATTCGCAGCCAACCTATGTATACATGTAATACGAATTTAGTAACAGTTGATCCTTAACGCATATTTGCATACGAAATAAATTTTTTTTTTAAAAAAAAAGAAAAGAAAAAAAGACTCAGACAGAGTAAGCAAAATCATAACCAATTTGTTAAGCCATTAATTGTCACCACTGCATCAGTGCCAGAAACGCATTCATCTTTGAGAAATGGGATAGTCTTCCGCACCATCAAGTTCACTGGAAGACGCCTATTTCCTAAGGGTAAAAAAGGGTATATTCCTTCAGAAAGTAATTTCTTGAACTTGTCTAAATTATATGTAGCGTGAAATTCTCACCTTGGGCAACACTAGTATTTCTAGTGCAAATAGCAACGTAATGCGAACAGGCCAGTTCCAATAGTATAAATTGCCAGTTTTTTGTCTGCTCGGCAGGATCATCTGAAGAAGCAATCACTATTTCAGAAACCTAGCAGAAAAGAGAAAGAAAAAAAAACCAAAATATTAGAATTGGAGACAGGACTTGGTTTTCTTGATCAATGTGAACACATTATAGTTGTGTAGATGTTGGTAAGTCCCTTTTGAAAGTAAAACCTGAACAGTTTACCATTTTTATCTTTTGATTTATTTTAAACTTATATATCAAAAGATATAATGACCGAAGGCTTCCTAACGCGATAAATAAACACACAATCCCGAAGTCAGTCCAGCTATCAAACCAATTTTGGCATACCTGAGAAGTTGAAGTTTCTGGAAAGCTGCCAATAGTAAATGTCTTGAATGGTGTGCCAGAGAAACCGTTCCCTAATGCTTTAACATAGGCTTCCTGTATGAAATTACACATTTCATCTGCATGAGTAGCTGAGCAAGCAAACTGGCAAGCAAATTATAAGTTAGGAATCTCCAATTCCCAGCTCAAACATTATTAGTAGAGACAAATATACACTATACAGTATTCATGCAGTTTCTAACAACATTTACTTCTGTTTGTACACAACCAAATAAATAATCACCTAAAAAGCAATAAACGCAAAAACAGTTATATAACAGAACTTCACGAACCACAAAATACACGCATCTGACCTTGAGAGTCCATAACTTTATGAACTCCTGGTGCTGAAGTTGGGGATCTGGTATAGCAGATAAGATCTGAACTTCGTGTTCAGAGAAATATCGCCTAGCTAAAGACAAAACGTTGTGTTTTGTTTTCCGATGCTTCTGTTCCACATCAATACCCACCTGGAATGAAAAAAGTGAGAAAATATGCATGGTTAGCAGGTGTGAGTCCTAGGTGCCTGCCAACTTTGAGCCAATATACATATTGTTGACTAACATGTAGTAAACCAGAAAAAAACGTTTAACAGCGGAACTATTTTACATGGGTTAGAAGGCACAGATTGACAGGTTGATAAGTAAAAAACTTACCGGGGAACTAACAGTCACTGCACAAGCTACCAGAGAAGAAGTGTGTGAAATGTTGAAATGCAATGGAGGTGCATCCCGATGTTCAACACCTTGCCAGTCCACCTAACAGCATACTCCACATATTTTAGGGCCAAGTGACTTTAAACACCAACTTTACAGCTGCTGATGAATCCACACGCAAAGATTGAAAACATATATCAAACTAACCTCTGGCTTCCCATATCTATTCTTTGTGAACTTCAAGGATCTGGGACTAATGTAAGAATTTATCTGGTCTAGCAAAGAAATGAATGAACAAGATATCACTTAAAACCATCACGAAAACCCAACCTTTTCAGCTAAAGAGAGATGGCTGACTACACGTGCTTATATCCAGATAACAAATTAAACTATATTTCTATTTCTCTATTACATTTTGTAATAACTCTCTCATCTAGTATTATACACACATCAATCAATACAAACACTTACTATTACTAAATTACAAAAAAAGGACTATTTGATATGAGAATAACATAAAACCCATTCATTACAAAGCGATACCAAATTTAGGATATTCACAAAAACCGAGAAAAGGCAGTAGATACAGTAACAACATACATCTGGCAATGGTAGTCCGGACCAGAGCACGAGCTAACAAAGTTCGTTTCTTCGGCTCATCACCTTGTATTTGTGATAGTATCTTATTTTCACAGGAGATAAAATTTCCATATATTCGTTCAATAATTCTTTGTTCTTCACTTCATCTGGTATCACGTACCAAAGATGAGTCTCACTGAAATCATTACCAATAATATGAAAAATGTCATAAAGCAGAAACGAATTGGCAAGAATTAGAGAGATAGAACACATGAGAAAGGGAAATATGATGCGTACGATGAGGAAGGGAGATGGACAGGGGGCAAAGTTGACAAAGAGCCTAAGAATCTTTTATTGAAAGACTGAACATTCATTCTCCAACTGCTAACGCCGATTAATTGAACCATCCTCCCGATAATAAAAAATGAAGAATTTTCTTTTTAAATCACGAAATCATGGCACTGCTGCAATCAAATGAGCAACACGGCTTCGAAACGAGCGTGAGTAGTTTACGATTTTCCGGTTGCACTTGACATCCATATATCATACGAAGCTCTTACTACGTAATTCTGCAAACTGACCTTTTTTGTTCCAGGATAACCTTTCCTGGCGGAAACAAGAAAGTGAAAATGAAACTGAAAGGCCCAAATGTTAGTTAGTTGTTACATTATTGTTTTAACAGCAATAAGAGGCTAACAACACAACTAAGAGCAACCCAAAACAACTTAACATGTTCACAATGTCACTCTGTAGTATCAGAGCACTATCACCAACAAACAAATGAGAAAAACCATAGCTTTTCACAAACCAACACAACACAACTAAACCAATGAGCATCAAATATGCATTAGCATAGCAGCAACTTTATACATTGTAGAAATAAGCAAGAAAGGAGAGAAAAAGATAAACTCTTATTTAAGAATCTTATCGAGTTACATAATGATCCTTAGATTAAATAGAAAGGACCCAAACGGCTAGAAAAAGCCATGATGCAGACAAGTAACGGCTAGTAACAGTAGAAACTGGGCCATAATGGTCCAGACAGAAGAAAAAGCTAATTAAAGCTAAATAAAGGCATTAGGATTAAACTGACAGACATTTAATCACTAATTAACTATAAGGGAAATAAAAACAACAACATATTTCAACACTCCCCCTCAAGGTTGGGTGTGTAAATGTCCATGCATCCAAGCTTGTTGTGAAGATGTTGGAAGACTTGATTGTTGACTACCTTGGTAAGAAGGTTTGCTATTTGATCTTTGGAGGAAACATGATGAAGAAGAATGTCCCCTTTGTCAATCTTTTCTCTTATGAAGTGTCTGTCCACCTCAACATGTTTAGTCTTGTGATGTTGAGTAGGATTTTCAGCAATGCAAAGAGCAGAAATGTTGTCACACAGCAGTTGTATAGGTGTAGGAATAGGAAACCCAATTTCAGCCATTAGTTTTCTGATCCAAAGGCCTTCATAGATACCTAGAGCAAGAGCTCTCAACTCTGACTCTGCACTACTTCTGGAAACCACATTCTGCTTCTTGCTCCTCCATGTGACCAAGTTTCCCCAAATGTAGGTGCAGTAACAAGAGATAGATTTCCTATCTGTGATATCACTAGCATAATCAGCATCAATGTAGATTTTGACCTCTCTTGAGCTATTCTTCTTGAACATCAGACCTTGCCCAGGATTTTTCTTCAGGAATCTGAGGAGAGTATACACAGCCTGCATGTGTTTCTCAGTTGGTCTATGCATGAATTGACTGACCATTCCCACAACAAAACTTATATCAGGCCTTGTATGGGATAGGTATATAAGTTTGCCAACTAATCTTTGATACCTCCCCTTGTCCACAAGGGGGCTATCCTTTTCCTTGCCAAGTTTGAGACTTGGCTCAACGGAGGTGTTAGCAGGTTTGCACCCTAACATCCCTGTTTCTTTTAGAAGATCAAGGGTATATTTCATTTGGGACATGGAGATACCATCTTTATTTCTGGCAATTTCCATTCCCAGAAAATATTTTAGGGTACCTAGGTCTTTTATTTCAAACTCATTTCCCAGAGAAGCCTTTATTTTTCTGATCTCAAGAAGATCATTTCCAGAAAGTATGATATCATCTACATAGACAACTAGGGTGGTCAGATTCCCAGGTCTAGCAGATTTGGTAAAACAAGTGTGGTCAGAGTGGCATTGATGGAAGCCATGACTGATCATAAACTTAGTAAACCTTCCAAACCAAGCCCTAGGAGATTGCTTTAGTCCATAGAGGGACTTTTTTAGCATACAAACATCTCCCTTTCTTCCTAGGTTTTCACAACCAGGAGGTAAGTACATGAAAACTTCTTCTTTAAGATCACCTTTCAAGAAAGCATTCTTGATGTCTAGTTGATATAGTTGCCAGTCCATGTTCACAGCAATGCTCATTAGGACTCTTATAGTGTTTAACTTAGCCACAGGGGCAAAGGTTTCATAGTAGTCAATCCCATAGGATTGAATGAAGCCTTTTGCAACAAGCCTGGCCTTGTATCTATTAAGAGATCCATCAGCATTGCATTTAATGGTGAAGATCCACTTACACCCAACTGGTTTTTTTCCAGTGAGGAGTTTGGTAATTTCCTATGTGCCATTTTTATTGAGGGCATCCATTTCCTCTTTATGGCTTTCTCCATTCGAGCACTTCATAGCATCATGCACATTTTTTGGGATTTGGACGGTATCCAAATTTCCTATAAATGCATGGTACTTAGGTGTCAAGTGATCATAAGACACAAAGTTGTAGATGGGGTGTGAAGTGCGAAATCTTACCCCCTTTCTTTTTTCAATGGAGTCCTCATTTATAAGATTATTAATTTCATGACCTTTTGAGGAGTCAGAGTCATGATCATCATCTTGAGAAGTAGAAGAATTCCCTTGTTGTTCAGAATTCGGTTCTTCAGAAGATTGATCATCTTCTGAAGTGTCAGAAGTACTGTTGTATCTTCTTGAAGGTGTTGAGAGGTAGCTTTCCTCTTCCTGGAGTAAACAATGATGTCATTGCTGGGAACATTCCTTGGTTCATCATTGTTAGCATCTTTTGTTCAGTGTTTTCACAAGGAGGTTCAGTATTCCCTGAGTCATTCTGGCCACTCTCATGGTGAATTTGAGTGTGATCAGTGACCCCAGGTTCATAAACTTGAGTTTCCTCAGATATAGGACCCTCAATATTCCATGTAGCATGATATTCTTGAAAGTTCTCCACCTGAGGTTCAGTGCTATAGAAGGGTTGTTCTTCTATGAAGGTAACATCTTTGGAATTGTAGAACTTTCTAGTAGAGGGGCAGTAGCATTTGTACCCATGTTGGAAGGGTGAGTAACCAACAAAGATGCATTTTATAGATCTAGGATCTAATTTTCCTCTATTTTGTGTATGGATATGTACAAAACTTGTACAACCAAACACTTTCAGAGGTAAAGAGTTCAAGAGGTGTGAATGAGGATCTTGTTGATTAAACACCTCAATAGGTGTTCTAAACTTCAAAACTCTTGAGGGCATTCTATTTATGAGATAGGTGGCAGTTAAGACTGCCTCCCCCCACAGGAACTTAGGCACTTTCATGGTGAACATGATGCTTCTTGCCACTTCAAGAAGGTACCTATTCTTCCTTTCAACAACCCCATTTTGTTGGGGTATCCACACAAAAGCGATGTGAGCAATTCCTTTCGTTGAAGAAAGATTTGAGACTTTTCTCAAAATACTCGCCATTATCGATTTTAACACCTTGATTTGATATCAAATTGGTGTTTTATCATGGCAAAGACATTTTTGAAGATAGTTCCCGATTCGACTTCTCTTATAAGAGAAACAACCAAGTTATTTTGTTGTGATCATCAATGAAACTGACAAACCATCTTTTGTCAGTGATGGTTTTTGTTTTTGAAGGGCCCCATATGTCACTGTGAATAAGAGTAAAAGGTCTAGATGGTTGATAACTGATCTTAGGAAACACAGATCTAGTATGTTTAGCAAGATGACAAATTTCACAGTGAAAGGAATCAATATATTTTCCATTAAATAAAGTAGGGTACAATTTCTTCCAATACACAAAACTTGGATGTCCTAGTCTATAATGAAGTAACATAATATTATTACAGCTAGGAGTAGAAACAATGCTATTAAATCCTTTAGATGAGACAACAACAGGATAGGTCTTGAGAATGAAAAGTCCAGCCACAACTTCAGCACTGCTAATCATTTCCTTCGAATTCAAATTCTGAAATTTGCAGCCATCAGTACAAAAAATCACATTACAAAAGGTGTCCTTAATGAACCTACTAACAGATAAAAGGTTACACGGCAGGTTAGGAACAAAAAGAACACCATTTAAGGTGATGTTTTTATCAATATAAACTTCGCCAATCCCAATAACTTGGGATACTGAACCATTAGCTATCTTGACATTACGAGGAACTTTACATCCGAAAATAGAGGTAAAACGTTAGGATTCCAAATCATGATTGGAAACCCCGAGTCAACAATCCATAAATCTTTAAGACAAGAATTACTAGGTAAGAAGAGGCACACAAACTGTGTTAGCCATGGAAGAACTGGTCTGAATGCCAATATTTTGAAGCGGACAAAAGCCTCTTCAAGGCTTCAATTTGCTTATTATCAAACAGCATCGATTTTTGTTCCTCCACGGTTGCACATTTCCTGTGCTTTCGCTAGGATTACGCTTAGAAGATTTCAGTTGGGAGGTTTCCATGCAATTTCCAATGGTATCCTTGGTATGACCGGTTCTTTTTAAAGTGGTCACACCAAAGGTCCATTGCCTTTTGGTTTATGTGGTTGTGATAGAGTGTTTCTAGTGAACATGGCATTCGTTTCAAGAGGAGTAGCAGAGTTAGTGTGAGGTATAGGGGTACCCATCATTAATGTCTTCCTGCTTTCCTCATGCCTGATTTTAGCAAAAACAGTTTTGATGGATGGTAGGGGTTTCATCCCAAGATTCTTCCCCTAACATCATCAAGTTTGGGATTCAGCCCCATGAGAAATTTGAAAACCCTTCTTTGGTCTTTCATGTCTTTATAAATCTTAGCATCTTCAACAGAGTGCCAAGATATTTTTTCAAAACTGTCAAGTTGTTGCCAAGATTTTGACAAAGAGTTGTAGTAATCAGCAACACACAGATCTCCTTGTTTGAGGTCTTGTAATTTTGCCTCAACCCCATAAATTCAGAAGTATTATCTTGTTTGGAGTAGAGTTCAGCGGCTGCTGGCCATATTTCTTCAGCAGTATCATACAAGATAAAGTTTTCTACAGTATCATGGGTCATAGACCCTAAGAGTTGACATTTTCAAGCTGTTTTCACCCTCCATTTTTTATAGGATGGTTGATCAGCCTTAGGAGCCTTACTTTCTCCAGTAAGATACTCCTCTTTGTCTTTGCCGATGATGTACAGCTTGATATATCTTGACCATTGAAGGAAGTTCTCACTACCTTTTGAGTTTGTGCGAAGAGATAGATAGCATTGAGGGTTCAGTGTTCTGGGAGGAGTTCATAGAACTTTCCTCCCTTGATTTAACATCTAAAGATTGCCCTTTTGCCATTTTTGAGATTTTTGAAAATTAAGAAAATGTAGGCTCCGATACCATGTAGAAATAAGCAAGAAAGGAGAGAAAAAGATAAACTCTTATTTAAGAATCTTATCGAGTTTCATAATGATCCTTAGATTAAATAGAAAGGACCCAAACGGCTAGAAAAAGCCATGATGCAGACAGGTAACGGCTAGTAACGGTAGAAACTGGGCCATAATGGTCCAGACAGAAGAAAAGCTAATTAAAGCTAAATAAAGGCATTAGGATTAAACTGACAAACATTTAACCACTAATTAACTATAAGGGAAATAAAAACAACAACATATTTCAACATACATGATTCAAATTCCCATATTCAAGCAAAGCAGAAGAGCTTTCTCTCATTTACTTGACAAAATTAGCAATGATTCTCGATGTCTAATTCTCATTTGCTACCAGACATAACGGTTCTGAAAACTAAATCCAAAAATTAGCATCACAAATGAAATTGGCTTTGAATCGCCTTTCCGGTTGAAGAAATTTTACTAGAAGTTTTATCCAATTGTTTACCAGGGAAAATTCTTAGCTATTCCTAGCTATTGTTTAATCTACGTTCGAAGCTCAAGACAAAGGAGAATAATCTAACTCTTCATCCCACAACCACATATTGGCCAGCATACACCAAATTAGTAGTTATAAAAAATCAATAAATAAATAAAAAATAAAATACAAACAAACCTCTACAATCTTCAAATCAATAGCAGTCTAACAGAAAATAAGAAAATGAAACTTACAGCAAGGGTTATTGCAATCAACAAATACACAGAAACATGAAAGTAACTCAAAAAAAAAATAAAAAATAAAAAATAATTCCCCAGTTATGAGGAATGCAACAAACAATAAAACCTAACAACGAACGAATAATTTTGAGGAAAATAGTAATAAAGACTGAATCCATAATTAGATTCATCAATGTAAGATCATTCAGTGGAAAAAACACGAAGATGAAATTCCACCAGTATAACGCCCCCAGACCCCGGGTCTGGTAGCGCTAAATGAGTTATAAATGGTCCGGTCAACTGCTTAGACCGTCGTCCTCGCTCGGTCTAAAAGGGCTAACCCGAGTTGACAAGACCTTTATGTCTCATACTTTGTTGGTGGTGAGCAGGACTTTACTTTACCGATGTGGATTTTACATTCTCCCCCCCTTATAAGGGACAGGCGTCTTCGCCAGGACGGCCAAGATTTGTCCCAGTGGACTTGTCCCAGTTCGTCCCTACCATAGGATTCTAGAGGTGGCACTCACCGCCTCTCACGATGTGGCACTTAGTTCCGTATGATAGTCGGCTCTGAATACCATTCTGTAACGCCCTCAGACCCCGGGGCCTGGTAGCGCTAAATGAGTGATGAGTCATAAATGGTCCGGTCAACTGCTTAGACCGCCGTCATCGCTTGGTGCTAACCCGAGTTGACAAGATCTTTATGTCTCATACTTATATGGGATGAGCAGGACTTGGAATTTATTTTACCGATGTGGGATTTTACAACGTGAGCTAAGTGCTTTTTGAATTCCTCTCCTTTTCTTTAACAGTAAGAAAGTAAGCCAAAGCACAGATGAGAAAAGCAGACACAATGGGGAAATTCGCCGGAGCAACGGAAGATACAGGTGAATTGGCTCTCAGTTTTCAATTTTCAAGGGAATAAATTGTCTCTTAATAAAACCTGATGCACAAGCTGCGCTTGAGCATAAGAAACGTCTCCATAATGGGCATCCCACCAAAAAATTATTCAATAATCAACAACACACTTAAATAAATTTATTCAACAATCACCAAAAAACTTAAATAAAGTATAAAAAGCCAAATCGAAAATAAACAAGCTGCGGATTATAAAACTAAACAAGCTGCAAGCGCACACAGTAAAAAAAACAAAACAAATCGAAAATTACCTGAAATGGAAGTATGGAGGCAGCTGCACTGCGTCTGCAACCAAGCAATTGAGCTGTAGGAGGATGGAGCAAGACGGTCCGGCGGCCCGGCGGCCCGGCAGCGCGGCGGCGGCAGGGGAGGACCGGAGGAGGACAATCGCAGTTGGAAGAGGGGGAAAATTAAGGCTGGGGGCAGCAGGGGTGGAGCTAGCTGCTATTTTGAGGGTATAGAATAAGGATTATAAAAATAAAAAAATAAACCATTTTTTATTCCATAATAAATAAATAAGACACTAAATTTAAAGAATTTGCAAAAATAACAAACTAATATGCACTGCATACGTACATCCTCAACAAAAAAATAAAAAATTAAAACACGTTCAAGAAACATGCGAAGAGCCCTTGTTTGTTTCGGAGAGGGTTTTTCGGAGTTTTTTTTACATCACATCACCAATTATTTTTTATAATTCTTACACCAATTAAATCTTCAACTACAAATAAAAAAATATTAAATCATCTCTCATCATTTCACTTTATCAACTTTATTACCTTTTTACCATTATTTTATTCATTATTCTATTTTATTTTACCAATCATTTCATAATCTACACCAATCATTATTCTCATGGCCGGCCTTATGCTAAGGCCCGCGAGACACAGGTCTTAAACCCAAGGGTGTCGGAGGGCCCAACGGTACATGTTTCGCTAAAAGAAAAAAAAATTCGTGTAGGTTTAATCCGATCCAACCTAATATAATATGTTAACTTTTTTTTTTTGATAAAGGCCCAATTTTTTTTTACTCTAATTGATAAAGGCCCCAATAAAAAAATTTACCCAAAAAAAAATAAACATACAAACAAGTTTTATTAATTTTTTGCATTTACGAATGTTAAAAAGCAATGAGTGTTAAAAAAATGTAATACTTAGGTTTGACAGAGAATTAGAAACTCCAAGGCACGTTAATAACGTTGTCTTTTTAAGAGATGTTTCGTCCCACACAATTTGTCACTAACGGATTAAATAAAAATCTCTTTCAGGATAAAAGGGGGTGTTTGATTCAAACAGTGACTTGTTTGAATCAAACCCGATGACACTCAAAGTTTTTCGATGATGTTGTCAAACTTATGAATTTTAAATCTGCATACTTATGCCTTTTATAGGTTACAAGTACCCATATAAACGAATGGAGGTACTCTCAGACGCGAAAAAGTAGGGTTGTCATCGTTATTCACGGATGAAAGCATGCAACCTTTACATCGATTGTATGCAGTGATTGGTTTTAGGCCAAGTGAGAGATTGTTGAAATAGTGTCTAAACCCAATCGGGTTGGACCGGATCCGACCGGTCGGATCATTTCTACTATTTCTTTATGTTTATAAATATATTAAATGACTTTTCAGTTGTCATATATTTGTCATTTTGAAGAACCAATTATGAATTGTTATAAGATAACGTCCTTTATATTAAAACTGTGAAATAGAAACCATGATATGAGATTATGGTTGATGAGATCTCTAATCACTTTAACAAGTTTGATACTTGAATGTCTACAAGGTGATGTACTATTAAGCAGGGAATTGATAGTACAAGCAAGGCTAGCATGTATTAGATGTCTTACATCTTTAAAAGGCGGGATAAATCTCGTCTATCGAAGTGTAGAGACACTTGGACTGTACGTGGACGTGTATTAGAGAATGCATACGTTAGACTGACCCACTTACACTGTTAAGTGTCACACTATGTGGCGGTTTTATAATTATCCTTAGGACCGGAGTCTACATGGCATCACGGTGTGGATTGTCATGTTTTGACGCTATTGAGGATTCCTTAAGCCATGGGGCGATCATGCTGTAGTGATTGGGTGTGATACTGAAGAATGGGGAGCATACATGTTTGGTCGTCCGGAAATTGCGTACCCTATTAGTAGGGGTGAATATCCGAAAATGCTTTCTTATAAGGAATGTCTTACTCTCGTGAATCTTTGCAAATTGGAAGTAAATGAGTTACTTCGAGAGAACATGATATCCAGATTATAAGATACGGTCGTTGATGTTTGACACTCGACGTACGACCGTATGGATATTATTACAGCGATAGGATTCTATTTACACGGTAACTGTTTCACATGAAAGGTAATAGTAATTGCATTTGACTCTTCCGATGATTGAGGGTCACGGTGTGTTTCTAGATGCTATCCCGCGATCGTTAGGTCTGAAGGGCATTGTCGTAATTTTCACTTTGTGCCTACGGCCAACATATTCGGAAATCTATCGGGTCACATACATAAGAACATCTATCCGGATTAAAATGTGGTTATAGTTAATAACCAAATAAATAAGGGATTTATCTCACAACTATAAAGGTTGTAGTAGTTATTTAATATGGTGGTATTTATTTATTATGAATAAATATAATACAAGATATTAATTATGTTGATTAATTAAATATGTATATTGATACATATAATTTGAATATATATATATATATATATATATATATATATATATATATATATATATATATATATATATATATATATGTGTGTGTGTGTGTGTGTGTGTGTGTGTGTGTGTGTGTGTGTGTGTGTGTGTGTGATATACATATATTTTGTGAATTAATTAATCATAGTATTATATTAATTAAAGAATATTCAGGATACCAAATCTTTGGCAAAAAGGTGCGCATGTTTTAATGTGTATAGGATACATGTGAATTATGCAATTTAATTAATAAGATTACCATAATATTAATATTAGATATTAATTGATTTTGGAAAAATAGATTTATGGTAATAAGATAAATATAAATAATATAAGATATTGACAATGTATTGAAAATATTTCATATAGGATATTAAATTAAATGAGGTAAATCAATCAAGGAGATTTTTCTTATTTTATTAGAAAAATGTTTTATTTCTCCTCAATCTACTAGGAAGGTAATCCCAATCAGATTGGGATACAGTTGCGGCGCCACACACTCTATTTAAAGGAGGGGTTGGCTAGCTCTTTTGTACAACACAATTCCAAGAGCTAATAGTTCTTGTGAAAAATAAAGAGCTTCTTAGAGAGAGATTTTAGAGAGAGAAAAAGCCGGTCTAGCAGCCGAGTTTTTCCGGTAGCAATCCATGACGGGAATCCGGCAGGGTTTTCATGTGGATCACCTGTAGAGGCCGAACGCTTGGGCGGCTTCGTGCAGAAACTACAACCGTAGACAAAGCGTTGATCCAATTGGACCAACCAAGGTACTCTTTTGTCTACTTCTTTTATGCTTGTAGCTTAAACGAAGTCGATCTTGGGTAAAAGGAAATCAAAAATTTAAAATTCCGCTGTGTTGGTCCCTTGAAAAGGCTTTGGTTAAGTTTAGGGTTTAGGTGAATAAACTTAACACTTAAAAACTTTTTGAGTTAACAAACTCAGCAAGGTTAGTAGCTTCTGGCCGATTCGCTTTCGAGAGTCACGACCACTCGATAGTCTCTTTGTTTGTTGATATTACTAGATTTGTTGCAGCGGAATATATTTAGTTTAAGCCTTATTACTTGTTGTTAAAAGTATGATACTAAGTATTGGATACTCAGTAGAGTAATTGTGTGATTCAGTTGCTAGGTTCTATAGGTTGATGTGATCAGTATACTAAATGCAGTAAGTAAATATAGAAAGTAAGTAGGCAAATTTTATAGTGGTTCCAGGTGGTGTAATCCTGTCATTCCACTCTTCTCCTGTGATGTTGGAGGAAATTCACTAGAGATCTTTGAGGTTGCAGTTACAAAAATCCCTAAGCTGTTTGTCCTTCACCAATAACTATGGCTTCACAAACTGAACACTTGAAACAGGTAGGATTGCTGCTCCAAAGTGTTTCACTGGTCCTTGAAGGGTAGAATTGCCTCTTCACCAGCACCACCACATAAACAACAGTTCTTGACACCCAAAGTGCTTCTCTGTCTTCAGCAGGTTTCTTGTAAAGTAAAGATTAAATCAATTAAATGATTCAGTTATCAGCAGCTTGATCAAGATGAAATGATCTGCAGCTTGAGGTCTTCAAGTGTGTATACTTGATGTAACTTGATAGCAGGTTACACTTGAAGAAATTTCTTGATCAGTCAGTTAAAGCTCAGTGTATGTCAGCAGGGTGATTTTCTTGATCAAAAACTTGATAGCTTCGAATAGATTATTTGTTTTTCATCACTTGTATCTGAATCAGGAGTCTTCTATTTATAGGTGGGAATCCAGTGACTTATGTTTGAAATTCAAACATAGCCGTTTCAGATTTGTCTCCATCTTGACTTGCTTTATGTCTCTGTTTTCATAAGATCGACACCATTGTCGCTTGCTTTTTGTCGGGCCGATCTGTCCACCCTACTTATGTCCATTGGATAATCCTCTGAATCTTTCCAACGTTCCTTTTATCTTGACCATTGATTTGTTGACAAAATCAAGGTTTGTAATCTAACCTTATCCTTTTAATCTTCCAGTGCAACCTTTGATTAAACCGAAATTATACTCAGCAAATATCAAGTATAATGACTTTCTTGATGTACACATCTGTCGGTGAGTTTAAGTCTCTTGTGTTCCAATAATACTTGGCTTCTTCTCATCTAACTTTTTATTGTGAAGTTAGAGTACACCATTTTGAACATAACTAAGTTCCAATCACCACTTATCATATGGAACTTAGACTTTGTACACAAGGCATATGTAATCAGTTTAGGTCATCACAGACTTTCCTAAATTCTGACTCCATATCCTTGACTTTAATACTAAGTTTGATCCCTTAGCCTTCAATTACTGAGTTTGAACCCTCATCCTTCAGTCTTCAGCAGGTCCCTAGTAAGTCAACTAACCTAGACACTCTACTGACCTAGACCGTTCTGCTGATAAAGTCAGCTGACCTTTTTACAGTGCTTGTTTGATCAAACCTATACAAAGATCAAACTCTAATAAACCTATACATTTGATATGGACATCTTTTTGCCTTTGCTCTATAACAGCTTGTCTGGCACTCATCATTAAAACTTAAAATATGTCCAACAATTTCCCCCTCTTTCGTGATGATGCCAATACCCTCCTTACAACAAAGCAAAAAGATAAAAACAAAACAGAACAAATTCAGTCATCTTTCATTAAAAACATACTTGTTCAACATTATTACAAACTAGGATCATCAGAATAAAATAAACAATGTAAGTGTGTTGATTTAGTTTATGTTTCTGTATTGCTCTTGTTTTTCTTGTAACTCCTTGATTTCCCTTATTATGTCTTGCATCCATTGATTTTCAATTGTAGAGAAATCAACCCAAGTATGTAGCTGTTTCCACCATTTCCATGCTTCGTAGTAGGGCTAACCTTATATAGTGAACACTCAAGCCCCTGTCCCATATAGAAATGTTTAAATTCCTCCAAGTGAATCTCTTCCTTATTGAACTCCCAATCTTCGACCTCTTCACACCCTCGCCTCTCTTCCACTTCTACTAGAAGCTCTCAAAGTGACTTGACCCTTATTTCCTAAAATTTTAGTCCCAAAAAGAAGTTGAGTCCTTCCACGAAATCCCATGTCATGATAGGGTCTTTTCTTTCCATAATACTGACTTATTGTATTCCTTGAGAGGTCATCGATCATCCGAATCTGCCAGTGCAGTTTCTGAACTCATTTATTTCATCCTCCCACTTTTTCTTAGCAAAGATCCTTGCAGCTTCCTTTGCTTCTGCTTTAAGGCCCTCTTCCCCCTTATGGACATCATAAACAAACCGGGACAGTAGACCATGAACACTTTCTTGTGTGATCACTAAGTTTGCAAGTTGACCTTCCATTATCTCTGTCCTTGTGTCAACTGCAATGATCCTTCCTTCTATAGTTTGTTCCAGCAGATTGATCCTCTCAGTAATCTTAGGATCAAGTACAGCAGATTGAGGTGCCTCAGCAGGTTGAGGTACCACAACAGGTTTGGGTGCCTCAGCAAGTTTGTCCAACTTTTTGTGTATTGAGGCAATCTGTTCATTTAAATGCTTATCCTTGTTTGTTGTGGTGGTCTTTATACCTCTAACATCTCTAAATAGATCATTTACAGCAAATTGAGCAGATGTAATGTTGGAAGCAACCGTCTCAGTAGTTCTTCCTCTGTATTCCACAAGATTCGCCAAATCTTCAAATCTTATTTCTTGTCTATTCAGTTGAGTCCTTAGATGTGCAATGTTAGTCCTTACAACTCTTAACTCTTCCAAAACATGTGCTGGTATTGCACCAACCATACCTCCAGCCATTTGTCTTACAAAATCATCAACAGGCTCTTCAACATTATAGTTTGTCCTTTGTCTACTGACAACTATGGCTCTTGTCCTGTCCGATTCAGCAGGTTCAGGACCCTCCTCAATAACATCTCCAAAAATTTCCTCAATACATGTTCTTGTGCAGGTTGAGGCTCTTGCACTGCCTCTACAATAGGTACTTCTTCAAATATCTGTACATGTGCCTGTTGGGGCTCATCAATAACTTCTTCCTCCTCTGGCATCTGAAATTCCTCATCACTAAAGTCATAGTCCAACAGCTGTTCATCCTCATCAACAAGAGTCTACTGACTATCTTTACCTTTAGTAGCCTTAACTTCAGCAACAGGTTCTATAGCATCCTGTGCATCAGCAGTCTTTTCTACAATAATAGGTTCTTCAGCAACCTGTTCTAAAATAACCTTCTCAACATGTACATGGGATTCCTCCAATCCCATCAATAGTTCCAACCTTTGTCACAACACTGTTTATTCCTCAGTGATTAGGACCCTCTGTTCCAACCTGTATTCAGGTGCTGTTTGTTCCTCAGCAACCTGAACCACCTATTCAACAAAAACATGAGGAAATATAGCCAGATTTTTTCCTCTAAGACTCCTCTAGCATCAGCAACCTTCTGTAAATGATCTGCAACTTGAGATAAGGTTTCCTGAGTGTCAAACCACTCCCGATACTGAGCTGAGTCCTCTGAACTTGTATCGGCTTCTTCAAACATAACAACATAAAAAATGGTAAATATCATAGCCTCTTCAAGTGATGTTGCTACAGCAAGCTGTATCTCCAAATCTTCATTGTAAACAATTCTCAGTTCTTCATTTAACATGTCATTCTACTAATCCTCAGTAGACTTGTCACCTTCAGCAGGATGATCTGCTACTTCCTTAGTAGACTCCTGTCCAGTCTTTTCAGTAGATCCTTGCATTGCTGTTCCACTGGACTGTCCTAGGAACATTGGATGATCATCATCTGAATCAGATGATGATGATTCATCACTATCAGGTGTGAACCTTGGATCTTTAAACATAATGTTCTTCTTCTGCTTGCCATCTTCTATAATTGCCATCAGCCTCATCTCCAACAGAGAAGTTTCAATCAATCCAAGCAAACTTTCTATTTCTAACTGTTCAAATGCCCATTCTTCAAAACCAGTCATAGGTTCAGCAGCTGGTTTTTGTCTCTTGTAATAACCAAACTTCCATTCAAAGTATTTTTGAACCCTTTTGAAGTCAGGATCCACCCTTTCTTTCTTTGACTTCTTTTTTTCCTTTCAAAAGGCATAATGGGCTTTCTTGGAGCAGGCTATTCAACTTTTTGTCCCCCAAAGTCGTCAACAGGATGAGTCAGTGTATCTACAACAGATACAAACAGGTCAATAGGTTCATCAGGTTGTACATTTGTCCCTACTACCTCCAATTGTTCAACACTAGGTTCCCCCTGACTTATATGCACATCAGCTGGATCTGTAGCAGTGTGTTCTTCCCCCCTGAATTGTAGCATCCACAGCAGGGTCTTGAACAGGTAAAACAACTTCCACAGCAGGTTCAAGTACAACAGAGTGTTGTGGTTCTTCACTTTGTTGCTCAATATTAATATTAGCAACCTTAGTAGGCTCAACAACATCTTCTTCTATTTCCCTTTGGGCCTCTAGAACCCTCAATTCCTTGCCCTTTTCATGAACCTTCTTCTTGACAACCTGTTTCATTCTTTTTGCAGGTTGCTCCTCAAGTTCACCAGATTTCCTTTTTCTTCTATCTTCATTTTGTTGTTCTTTTAAAATTTTAGCGTTAGCTTTTCTTTGTAGCTCCAGTGACTCAGTAACCGGTTTCATCTTGAGCCTCATGAGACTCAAGAATGTCTCTCTGTTGTCGCTTTGTATTCTTAGGCTTTAAAATCTCAGTGATCTTTCTTGTATCACCAGCCTTTCTTTTCTCAGTAGCCTTCTTTGGTGCAGCAGGTTGTGTAACTTGCTTAGCCTGCCCACCACCATCATTGTCACTTTCAGTTGCCTCATCATCATTTTCATCATCGTCATCCCAGCCAGGGATGGGATCACTGATCTCTGGTTTGTATCTAGATTTATTGATCGTGCAGGTGCAACATCAGCAATCTTCAAGTGAGTCAGCAGGGCCTGTATCATCAAACCCAGTGGCTTAGTTTTGGACTTCCTTGTTCCATATCTATCCTCTGTCACTACCTTCTTCATGTCTTGAACAAAGAAGAATCGCCCCAATCAAATCTCATACTTTTGCATATGATTATTAGCATGTCTATCTTCGGTCCGAGAGAGTATCAAGACTTCCACTAAATCAAAGAATGTTCTTGGCAATAATCTTGCTCAGTAGATTATACTCCAATCTGATATGCTTTACATTGATACTCAGTGATGATGGTATGAACTTGTTTGTTTTGATTGAATCAACAAAGTCCAGTCTTGCTAGCTGCATAGATTCAAGATTTGTAGGAGCACCATTTCCAGGTCCAAATCCGAATACCTCCCTCAGCAGATTTGAGGTAATTTCAATCACTTTGGGCATTGATCGTGGTAGTGAATGCCTCTCTATCATCTCTTATCACTATATTCTTCCAGAAATTGACAACATTGGTGTATGAGATCTTTGTCTAATATCGATTTAGAACATCTTTCAGTCCTTCGTATCCCCTTATCCTTCTGCCAATGTTGATGGCTAAATCTATCTTGTTAGCATCAGTAACAAATCTTCTAACACTTTGGCTTGTTCCAATATGAACATCTCCCTTATCCGCCATTGAAGAAATTTGGAAAATATGAAGAAGAAAGCTTGCAAATCTATGTTCACACTGTGTATATTCAGAGAAAATCGATCTGAAACTTGTATGTATTGTCTGTGTATGTATATATATATAAGGAAAGGTAATGGGTGAGAACTGTCAGGAAAGTACTGTTCACGTACTGTACCATTTAACCACGATTAAGTTTGGAATAAATGTGATGCTGCCACGTGTCCCACTAACTTATCCATAAAGAGTTGTAACCGTTGGATATTGTAACCGCAGTTATAAATGATAAGAATGATATCCAATTATTGTTGACTTTCATTTAAGTTTGACTGTCTTGTAACGTATACTCCAGCAGACTTGGTCTTCAGTAGAGTTGGCTCAAACAACACGCTACGAGAATGGCTCGGCTGACTGGCGACAAATGACTCACTTGATCTTCAACCACTCTTGGTTTTTCCAAGCGATAATACAAGATGAAGTTTAACACCCGATGGCGATCTCATCAAGTGAGCTCACCCAACAAGACAAAGACCAATCCCATTGGCAACTTCATTTGCTCAATTTTCCAAACTAACTTAAGTACATGGAATTGTTGATACCAATGACTAGTCTGCCAAGTGAGCTCATCCAACAGATCAAAGACTAATCCCCTTGGTGAATTCCAGTACCCTGCTGATCAATAGTATATCAGTTAACTTTTATGATGCCAAGTTAAGTTCTTAACTTAGCAAATATTTCACTATCCAATGGTTTTGTAAATATATCAGCAAGTTGATCTTCAGTAGGGATGTTGATGTGCACCGTCCCGAGGACTTGTTGGACTTGTTTTATTTTATTTTAGCCTTGTTTTTACTAGTTTGTTTAATAAAGGTCATTTGGGCCTAGTTGTTGGACTTGTTTTATTTTATTTAAGTATTGTTTAATAAAGGTCTTTTGGGCCTAGTAGATAGTAAGACACATGAAAAAAATGTGTCTATATGTTAGTATATTAGGTTAAGTGTTTGTTTTTAGCAAATAAAGGTCATTTGGGTTTATTATAGTCAAGTTAGGCACACTAGGAAATAAAGTGACGAAAATTACTAAGTAATTTGTCCCACATTGCTTAGGAGTTTGTTAGTCTTTTATTTTATAGCCTATATAAAGGCATTCTACTTGTAATTTTGACAACAATCAATTATGAAAATCATTATCAATATATTGAGAGAAGTTTCTCTTGTTTAAGTCGATTTGGCTTAAAAATCACTTGCGAGTGAGTGATCTCTTTGTCGTAGAGATTGCACCTCTTTCGAGAGCTTATCAACGTTCTTGAGCAAAGCGTTGAGTTGTTCTTAGCCCTCTTCCTAGACTTCTGCTCAGTTAGGTTAGGGTTTCTTGCTCTCATTGATTCCTTTCGTCGATCTCCTGGGATCGTATCGCATCAGTTGGTAGCAGAGCTCAGTTACGAAGGTATCAAATATCCCCGTTTATTTTCCTTCTTTAATTTTCTTATTCAAAAAAAAAATTTAGTTCCTTGTTTTTGGTTCATTAATTTCGTCCACCCCCTCCCAAGAACATCCAAAATCTTCAAATTTTCATCCATCCTACCCGGAAAAACTTGAAGATTCTTCAAACCTTCAAACCTTCATCCCAAGAACCCTAATTATTTTCCAGATCCCGTTTTTTTGTATCAGTTTGTTTCCTAACCAAAACAACTCGAAAAGTTCTGCACTTTTTACCATATATAAAACACATCTCGTGCTACAATTTATCTCCTTACACCCAATCCAGATTCAACATAAATCGTGCCTAAAACCGCCGATTACTCCAAACAATCTGTCCAGAAAAACTGCAGCAGTAAATCATTGTTTGAATTCGTTTTCAGTGGGTTAAACGAATCAGAATTACCTGAAAATTGGTGAACTTATAGGAAATTTGTAGATCTACAACTTTGTCTTTTGAGTTTTTCCACATTTGCTGTAGTTTTAACGGAATCGGCACCTTAAGTCATGGCTATCAATCTGGAAATTTTTGACAGATTGCATCAGTTTCTGAAAAACGATTGTTTGATCAACTTATATAACTCCAAAAAATCTGAAATTTTTACAACCTTTAGAAATATCTCTGTGCTACAACTTTTGTCTTTTGAGTTTTACCAAATTCGTAGTATTTTGGTGCTTAAATACGTGGGTTTCACACCCAGGGTGTGAAACTTTTCACACATGTGAAATTCGTTTGTCAAAAAAGTTTGTGAAAACTAAGGTATCTGTGAGGGTATGAATCATTGAAAGGAGAGATGTTTGTGTTAAAGAAATCCTTGAGTAGTCTTTGAGAAGGTGGAGGATAACTTGCAACGGGAGAATATGTTTCATACGAGGTGTTTGATTAGTGAAAAACTTTGTTTGATGAAAATTGATGCGGGAAGCTGTGCCAATGTCTTAAGGGCTGGTTTTGTCTCCAATTTATCTATTCCTACAACACCCCATCCTCAACCATATACGTTGCAAGGAATCAATGATGTTGGTGAAATGCGAGTTACCAAACAGGCCTTAATATCTTTTAATCTTCGGAGGCTCGATGATGAAGTTTTTTATGTGATGTAGTCCTTATGCATGCCTGTCATATCCTACTTGGGAGACCGTGGCAATATGATAGGAGAGTTACGTATGATGGGTATAAGAATAGCTACACATTTCTCCATAAGGGGAAGAGACTTACACTCCGTTCCTTATCCCCCGAAGATGCCTACAAAGATCAACTCAAATTGGCAGCCGCACATGAGGAAGCTCGTTTGAAACGTGAATCTGAAAGGGAAAAAGCCTTGGATGAAGCAAACAACGACGAGAATGTTAACATTCGAGAGGAGGTAGTCAAAGAGTCGATGGTGGCAGATGCAATCGCCGAGGAGAATACGCTTGTGGCAGAAGTAGTTAACGATGATGAGGCAATTGTTCTGGACGAGATAGTGCACAGGGAACAGATAGTCGTTGATGGTTATGTTGCGAGTGATGTTGAGTGTGTGGAGTCGCATGATCCTTGTGATGAGTTGGAAGGCGCTGCAAGTGGTCATCAAGTTGTTGATGCGAAAGTGGAATTGTCTGAAGCGTCTATTGTGGAGAAAGAAGAAGATTTTATGTTACTAAACTCTAGTTCCAGGCTTGTTGAATCTGTTAGGTGTGATGCCCGAAAGACAATTTTGTAATTGTTTTATTTAATAAATGAAATGATGTTATTATTCATATTTATTATTCTCATATTCACCGATGTGACAATAGTATTTACACTCTGTAAAACCCTAAAGTATATCGTTTATGTAATCACTTAACTCGGTGTATGGTATATACACGGGAGGATTGAGTTAGTGAAGATGTACTTAAAATACAATTAGCCCGTAGTGAAGTTAATCGAGAGTATCGGGTCTCTCCTTTAACGTGCTATTAATGCGCCCGAACACAATAGGTGTGATTGTCTTATCCGGACTTTCGGTTAAGAGAACCTAATGGGGCATTTATATATGATAGATATATCATATAGAAATTTGGACCGATTTGATTAGAGTTCACGATATAATTCCGTAATCGAGAAGTCTTATCGAATCAATGGATGATCATATTTATGGATATATCTTAATCTCGAGGTGATCACGACCAAGCGCTTGAATCGATTATGAAGTTTGACTTTGACGGTTAAGGATTACACCGAGTCGTGGTCCGAATTACCCCATCTTGGCATTGTCTTTGGATTGAGTGAGTAGTCCGTGTTATCACAGATACGGAATCCATTCCTTCCATTTATGGAAGTAGATAGACGATTCCACTTATTTGTTAATCCTAGAAAGCGATCGATAAATGCGAGTTCATATTACACCGATTAGCTACCGGTGAGTTGTATGAATTAATTGATCACTAGGGGTTAATGGTAAATAAGGATAAGAGGTTCTAAAAGGGTTAACGGTAACTTCCCGATTTAGAAACGAGCGATCTATGGAGGATTAATCCATATGTAATGATTATATCAATGGACGCTTATTATTATTCTCGTGAGGAGATAAATATAATCTTATAATCGGAGGAGTGCGATCACGGGATTATGGTGGCATATTCTGTGATTGATTTATCGAATATAATTATTCTATAATTATTTATTTGATTTATCGGAGTCAGCTGATTATTAGTCCATGGTCCCCGACGTGCCTCACAATATAGCATAGCTATTCTCGGACGTCGAATCCTAATAATATTAATTTAGTTCTTGTTGGACTTTATTAAAACGATATGTGAATTAATTGTTTAGTGGACTATTAAAATAGTTGGGCTATTTAATAATTAAATACACGGAAAAGACATTTTTTTACTTACTTACTAAATTGGTGTGTTGACCTTTTTGGTCAAATATATTAAAAGGTGCGTGGACCTTACTTTGAAAGAAAGGTGCGCATGCATTTTTGTGTTATTATTTAATTATTGGAAAATTGGTTTCTTGGATAATTATTTAATGTGTGATTTATCTTTTATTTGTTAAATGATAATTCATGAAATATTAGATAATAATATGATTTATCCTAATTTGTTTGGGATAATTATTTTATTTATCTTTTATTTGGAAAAAGGATTAATGTAATAATTATCTCTTAATTATTTAATCCTTGGAGGACAATGATTACTCTCCTATATAAAGAGAGTTCTCCAAGCCTTACACACATAATTTCGACTTTCTTAGAAAGAAGAGGAAAAATTCGGCCAAGGGTTTTGGGGAAAATCTTGGAGATTTTTCCGGGTAGCATATCGGAAGGATTCGAGACGAGGATTTCCTTCCACGGGAGTTGCTTGGATCACACGTCACGGGAAGATCGTGGTGCTCTTCACATCTTCTTTCTATTGCGGTTCTCCAACTTGGATTTTGAGATCCAAGAGGTATGTTCTACAACCCCCTTGTAGATGTAGATCTAGTTATTTTATTACGTGTATTTTATAGATCTAGATCCTTAAATCGCTTCCGTTGCGATGATATTTTCCTAACAGTGGTATCAGTCGCCATGGTGATCTATATTTATACGTATAAAATATTAGATCTAGGAGTGGTAAAACATGTAGATTTTTTGTCCCAAATTTTTTTTAAAAAAAATAGGGGCCGGCATTATGTATTTATTTTTTTTTTTATGTTATGAATGTCTTGGTTGAAGAGATGGATTGGGGTTGTGATGTTTCTTACTCGTTAGATCTATTGTAGCTCTTTTGTTTAGCAACAATTGAGCATAGGAATTGTATTTTTTTTATGTCTTTCTTTTCAAAATTTATGTAAAAAGTAGCATCTTTTATTGTTATTTTGATTATCCGGGCTGGAAAAGATGAAGATCTTGCTGAAAAATTGAAGATCAAGACGAAACCCAAGGTATGAACGAGGAGAAACGGATTAATTTTATTAAAAAACTGCTACAGGACTTTCTGCGACGCTGAAAAGCGTCGCTATAAGTCCTGTTTAATAAAAATATGCGGCTAGGGTTTATTTTTTGTTGCGGCTGCATGAAACTTTTTTATGTGACCTAATTTTTTATTTTTTTTTATGATCTTTCAACTGCCGCATGAAAAAAAAAAAAAAAAAAATTTATTTTTTGGAAAATAAATTAAAAGCAGCCGCATGTAACATAATAAAATTAAATATATGAATAATTAAAATAAATTGGATTTATTTAATTAAAAGACCTTTTCTCTCTCGGGTGTTCGTGGTTCAGTGTTCGGCGGTTCGAGTTCAAGATTGAAGATCAAGACTCGAAGACAAGAAGATTGTAATTTATTTTTCCTAGGATAGATTAGTTACGGGGGTACCAACAATCCATCTCGGTGTTTAAATTTCCGCAATTTATTTTTTATGTGTTCGATCATAAAATAGATATAAAATCGGAATTGCCATGACATGCATCATATCATAAATCCACTCCATGCATACATGTAGAATTTTAATTTTGGTAATTAAAATAGGCATGTGTACAAACTCGTGTAATTAGTTGAAATTTAATTAATATGTGGTAATTAATTTAATTTAGTAACTAATTAAAGATCCGAGGACGGGTTATGAAATCGTTAGCCTTTCGGTGTGTGTTCTCGGTGAACCGCCTTAAAGCCCAAACGAGATCACGTTTTCAATTCGTAGTGTCTACGAAATTGAATGATGGTAAAAGAACAATAAATCTTGGATAAAAACGGTTCGCCTATAGGTTGGGTGGTCAACTGAGCTTGGCTCGACCGACTTAACCCTCCTAGTGTGATGTATGCACGGGGGTCCGGCAAGACTAAGCCACACCGGAGAACGGAGGGGTGATTCCTTCCCATCTCAAACGCGGCTCTCTTGACCCGATTTCGTCCGACTGTCACATATGTTCCAACGAATAGGACGGGTAGGCTTGCCTACGTTACCGACACCATTCGGAATCCTTGATTTGATGAGCTTTTATGATAACATCAAAAAGACGTGGTTAGTTAACCCACAACCACTTCCAAATTATTGAGTGGGAGCGGGGAGGCACACCAACCCCACGGCCTCTACTATAGATACAAGTAAGTGAGAGAAGGGTGACGCCGAGGCGCTTTGATTTCGTCCCCCCAAGGATGGTGTTCGCCCTATCAACTTTCATGGCTTGGTCTCCGAAAGGATAGGTTTTAAGGTACTCGTCGGGTCTTGACCTATCCTAAGACGGCATACTCGGGCGTACCTAAGAGAACCGATATAGTAGGTCACACTCATCATGGGTATTATTGATAATATCTAGGCTAAAAAGGAAGGTAGTCAATGAATAAAGGGATGTTCGATTCCGTGGGATGTTTGATTCTCACAAGTTATTCATTGATGAGATTGTCTCGATTTAACCGTCATCTCTTTGACCTACCCTAAGGCGGCACTGAGATGCGAGGTTAAAACCTTGGAATGGTAGAGTAGACTTATTTTTTTAGTTTACAATTCCTAAAATTTAATATAGTAGTGTTAAACTTGAATTAATACATGTCATTTTATTTTCAGCAAAATGTGCGCTCAAATTTACGCTTTCTCGTCGAAAAATTAACGGAAACAACTTTAAGAAATGGAAGAGTAACTTAAGCGTGGTGCTCACGTATGAGAATGTGCAACATGTACTTACTTACGAATGCCCTCTGTTGGCGATCCAAAAACACTGGTAAAGGCGAGATCGAGCAGCGTAATCGCTGGATCGAAGCAGATAACCGGGCTCGTGGGATCATCCTGGCGGCGAGTGTCGGAGGTTATTAGGACCCGATTGAAGAGTTTGAGTCTGCGCAGGAGAAATCATGCGGAAACTTACTACGATGTTTGGATCACCTAGCAACCAAGCAAGACACGATGCCATCAGGTTGGCCGTCAACACGAAATTGAAGAAAGGTCAAGCGTTGAATGGTCATGTTACGAATATGATCGATTACTTCAATGACGCGGTATTCATGGATCAAAGTTCGATGAAGCAACTCAAGTATCAATGATTTTGGAATCGTTGACTCCTGAGTTTATCCGTTCAAAACTCGATGATCGATGGGCAAATATGAATTGACCATGACACGACAGATCTTTGAATGGCCCGACTATCTACGAGGGCCTGCTATCGAAAGATAAGGTCCAAGTAGGGGATAAGAAAATTTGAAGCCAATATGGCGAAGCCAGGTCATCAAACA
Organism: Gentiana macrophylla; assembly: GCA_026214975.1. Lineage (NCBI taxonomy): Eukaryota > Viridiplantae > Streptophyta > Magnoliopsida > Gentianales > Gentianaceae > Gentiana > Gentiana macrophylla. The sequence goes on from CM047812.1 coordinate 66,955,199, forward strand.
AGCCTAAGGCGAAACCGAAGAAGAAGAGGTAGTGTTGCACCCGTGCCCAAGCCAATGAAGAAAAAGGCTGCCAAGAAAGTTGATTTGAGTCCAAGCCCAAGGGCAAATGCTTTTCTTGTAAGGGGTAGGACATTGGCGACGCCATTGTCCCGAATACCTTCGTGATGTGAAAGATGGCAAAGTCAAATTTGTCATTTGGGAAAGATAAGAAAGGTAATTTGGAATTACTATTCTTAGAATCTTTTAATGTAGCTAAAGATGTGTCCACTTGGATACTTGATCTGGAGCTACTAACCATGTATGTTCTTCATTCTGATTCTTAGTTCGTGCGAGGAGTTTGGAAGAGGGTTCTCAAGTGATGCGAGTAGGCCTTTGGCGCCATTTCAAGCAAAGCGATTGGAGCTGTGGACTTACATTTTAATAATAGAATTTTACATTTAGACAATGTTTATTTTATTCCCAATTTCAGGAGAAATTTGATTTCTTATTCTGCCTTAGTTGAACAATCATTTTCTGTTTCAAGTTTGAATGGTGAATTTGTTATTTCAAAGAATGGCTTTGAATTGTGTTCAACTATAAATGAAAATGGTTTATATTTTGTAAGACCACATAAAGCTCCCCTACTTAATACTGAAATGTTTAAAACTGCTCATCAAAGATCTGCAAAAAGGCAGAAAGTTTCTCAAGTAAAAGAAGATAAAACATACTTGTGGCATCTAAGGCTTGGCCATATTTCCTTGGAAAGACTCAAAAGACTTGAAAATGTTAATGCCTTAGGTGAGTCATCTGTTGACACACCGCCTGCCTCTGAGTGTTGCCTGGAGGGAAAAATGACTAAGCGTCCCCTTCTCATCAAAGGGTAATAGAGCCCACGGGGAACTCTAGACTTAGTGCATTCGGCACTTTGTGGTCCGATGAGCGTACAAGCTAGAGGCGGATACGAGTACTTTGTGACTTTCATTGATGATTACTCGAGATTCGGTTATGTTTATCTCTGCATAGAAAGTCCGAGGCTTTTGGAAAGTTCAAGGAGTTCCAAGCGAAGCGAAGGCAACTAGGCAAGTCATTGAAATGCCTCCGCTCGGATCGTGGAGGTGAGTATTTAGATCATTGAGTTCATTGACTACTTGGCTGAAAAAGGAATTTGTTTCCAACGTTCGGCGCCTAGGACACCTCAAAAAAGCGGAGTTCCGAGAGGAGAAACAAGACATTGATTAACATGGTTAGATCAATGATGAGCTACGCCTCACTACCTATATCCTTTTGGGGTTATGCTTTAGAAAGCGGTCTACATTTTGAATGCGAGTACCGTCAAAGTCATCGAAAAGACACCCATTGAGATGTGGTCCGGACATCGCGAAAGCCTTCGTCACTTCGCGATATGGGGTTGTCTCGCACACGTGCCGATGGACAAGACTACCAAGCTACAATCACGCATTTAAAGTATGTTTGTTTGTTGGCTATGCAAAAGGTACACGTGGTGGTCTATTTTACGATCCGGAAGATAACAAAGTGCTAGTCTCGACTAACGCTACGTTTTGGAGGAAAGTTATATGAAAGACCACAGACCTCAAGTACAATTGTACTAGAGGAATTACTCTCCGATGACATCAGGCCTATTGTGGCGGTGATGTTCCTGTAAACAACACTAATAATACAACGATCCACTTCCGACATTCTGTTCCACCCAGGCGTCTGCGAGAGTGGTTCGGCCACCGGCTCGATGCGGCATGGATTTAGAGGCAAAGCGTAGTCGCCTCGATGGGGTGGAAGATGATCCTCCGACCTATAAGAAGGCCTTCTTTGGATCACGATAAGGATAAATGGATTGACGCAATGAATCAAGAGATGGAGTCTATGTACTCTAACTCGGTCTGGAAACTTGTAGAACTTCCTCAGGGTGAAAGGCCCATTGGATGTAAATGGCTCTACAAGCGAAAGAGAGGAGTAGATGGGAAGGTTGAAACCTTCAAAGCACGGTTGGTAGCCAAAGGTTACACACAATGAGAGAGGTATAGACTACGAGGAAACCTTCTCACTGTGGCCATGATGAAAACCATCCGCATCCTCCTTTCGATTGCTGCATGTCTGGATTATGAAATCTGGCAAATGGATGTTAAGACAGCGTTTCTCAACGGCTTTCTTGACGAGGAAATCTATATGCAGCAACCAGAGGGATTCATTGAAGAAGGTCGAGAGCACATGGTGTGCAAGTTGCTCAGATCCATTTATGGGTTGAAGCAAGCATCTCGTTCCTGGTATCATAGATTCGATCACACGATCAAGTCTTATGATTTGAACAACACTTTGTTGAATCTTGTGTGTACAAGAAGGTTATCAAAGATAGTGTTGTATTCCTAGTGTTGTACGTTGATGACATACTCCTAATTGGAAGCGATAAGGGATGATGTCCGACGTGAAAAGTTGGTTGACCACGCAATTCCAAATGAAAGATTTGGGAGAAGCGAGTTATGTTCTAGGGATCCAAATTATAAGGGATCGTAAGAACAGGATGTTAGCTCTGTCCCAAGCAACTTATATAGATAAGGTCTTTGCACGCTTGATATGGAGAACGCAAAGAAGGGTTTTCTACCAACCCGTCACGGCGTTTACCTATCTAAGTCTCAGGGGCCTCAAACCCCTGAAGAGGCTGAAGCTATGGGAAGAGTGCCATATGCCTCGGCTGTTGGTAGTCTTATGTATGCTATGAGGTGTACGAGACCTGACATTTGTTACGGCGTTGGATTAGTCAGCCGTTTTCGGTCAAATCCAGGGCAACGCAGAGCGGGCGAAGATAAAAAATCTCATCAAATATTTGAAGAGAACCAGAAATTATATGCTCGCTCTATTCGAGTGGGAGTTTGGAGCTAGCGGGGTACACCGATTCGATTTTGATCAGGCAGAGATGATTCTAAATCTACCTGCAGTTTCGGTGTTTACGCTTGGTGGCGGTCTTGAGAGAATGGAGAAGCCAAAAGCAATCCAAAGACGGCCGATTCAACAATGGAAGCCGAGTTCATAGCGGCCTCGGAGGCGACTAAAAAGCGATTTAGTTAAGAAAGTTCATCGGCCGGATTAGGCGTTGTCCCGAATGTGAAGATCCTATTACTCTCTATTGTGATAACAATGGGGCCATTGCCAACTCTAGAGAACCTCGAAAGCACGTGAAGTCGAAGCATATAGAGAGAAAATCTTTGGGTGATCAACGATTTTGTCGATAGAGGGACATTTCCGTCAAGAAAATCGCCTCCGCCGATAATCCTGTTGATCCATTCACCAAGACGCATTTGTCGATTGAAGCTTTTAGTCGACACTTGGAGACTATAGGTATTAGAGACATGTCTCATTTGCTTTAGAGCAAGTGGGAGTGATAGTTTCTTTGTATTTTAAATAATAGGGTGTGCTCTAAAACAATTAATCACATGCTTTCGTGCAAGTGGGAGATTGTTAGGTGTGATGCCCGAAAGACAATTTTGTAATTGTTTTATTTAATAAATGAAATGATGTTATTATTCATATTTATTATTCTCATATTCACCGATGTGACAATAGTATTTACACTCTGAAAACCCTAAAGTATATCGTTTATGTAATCACTTAACTTCAGTGTATGGTATATACACAGGAGGATTGAGTTAGTGAAGATGTACTTAAAATACAATTAGCCCGTAGTGAAGTTAATCGAAGTATCGGGTCTCTCCTTTAACGTGCTATTAATGCGCTTGAACACAATAGGTGTGATTGTCTTATCCGGACTTTCGGTTAAGAGAACCTAATGGGGCATTTATATATGATAGATATATCATATAGAAATTTGGACCGATTTGATTAGAGTTCACGATATAATTCCGTAATCGAGAAGTCTTATCGAATCAATGGATGATCATATTTATGGATATATCTTAATCTCGAGGTGATCACGATCAAGCTGCTTGAATCAGTATGAAGTTTGACTTGACGGTTAAGGATTACACCGAGTCTGTGGTGCGAATTACCCCATCTTGGCATTTCTTTGGATTGAGTGAGTAGTACGTGTTATCACGGATACGGAATCCATTCCTTCCATTTATGGAAGTAGATAGACACGATTCCACTTATTTGTTAATCCTAGAAAGCGATCGATCGATAAATGCGAGTTCATATTACAGCGATTAGCTACCGGTGAGTTGTATGAATTAATTGATCACTAGGGGTTAATGGTAAATAAGGATAAGAGGTTCTAAAAAGGGTTAACGGTAACTTCCCGATTTAGAACGAGCGATCTATGGAGGATTAATCCATATGTAATGATTATATCAATGGACGCTTATTATTATTCTCGTGAGAGAGATAAATATAATCTTATAATCGGAGGAGTGCGATCACGGGATTATGGTGGCATATTCTGTGATTGATTTATCGAATATAATTATTCTATAATTATTTATTTGATTTATCGGAGTCGCGTGATTATTAGTCCATGGTCCCCGACGTGCCTCTAATATAGCATAGCTATTCTAGGGACGTCGAATCCTAATAATATTAATTTAGTTCTTGTTGGACTTTATTAAAGCGATATGTGAATTAATTGTTTAGTGGACTATTAAAATAGTTGGGCTAAATAATTAAATACACGGAAAAAGCATTTTTAAGTGATTCTACTTAAATTGGTGTGTTGACCTTTTTGGTCAAATATATTAAAAGGTGCGTGGACCTTACTTTGAAAGAAAGGTGCGCATGCATTTTTGTGTTATTATTTAATTATTGGAAAATTGGTTTTTCTTGGATAATTATTTAATGTGTGATTTATCTTTTATTTGTTAAATGATAATTCATGAAATATTAGATAATAATATGATTTATCCTAATTTGTTTGGGATAATTATTTTATTCATCTTTTATTTGGAAAAAGGATTAATGTAATAATTATCTCTTAATTATTTAATCCTTGGAGGACAATGATTACTCTCCTATATAAAGAGAGTTCTCCCAAGCCTTAACACACACATAATTTCGACTTTCTTAGAGAAAGAAGAGGAAAAATTCGGCCAAGGGGTTTTGGGGAAAATCTTGGAGATTTTTCCGGGTAGCATATCGGAAGGATTCGAGACGAGGATTTCCTTCCACCGGGAGTTGCTTGGATCACACGTACGGAAGATCATGGTGCTCTTCACATCTTCTTTTCTATTGCGGTTCTCCAACTTGGATTTTGAGATCCAAGAGGTATGTTCTACAACCCCCTTGTAGATGTAGATCTAGTTATTTTATTACGTGTATTTTATAGATCTAGATCCTTAAATCGCTTCCGTTGCGATGATATTTTCCTAACAGAATCTTCTTTGCAGGTACATGACAATCATCCACATGAGGTGGACACCGGGCTGTTGGATACATCCAATTCAGCCCCTATATTGCCTTTGGATTATGTATCCCCGGTTGTTAATGGTGGCAAGCCGGCGCACATTTTTATTGATCCTTGCCTTGCGTGTTGATGAAGATCCTACATTGCATTGCTATGACTATCTTGCGGTACTCCAAGCTTCATCGACCTCTATATCAAGCCGAGAGACTTTTCGTATGTTCCGTTGGTGAAGCATGGTTCACGATATCAGCGTACAATTCATTTGAAGTTGTGTATTCGCATGTTATTTGATCCCGGTATATCATTGTTGATTTTTGCTGGTTGTTCGAGATTGGTGCGAGACGCTGAATTGTACGACATCCTTTTGATTCGAGAACAAATCATTTCCAACCGGGAGGGAATGATGTGCTCCGTCCCGAGGACTTGTTGGACTTGTTTTATTTTATTTTATCCTTGTTTTACTAGTTTGTTTAATGAAGGTCTTTTGGGCCTAGTTGTTGGACTTGTTTTAATTTTTTTTAGTCTTGTTTTTACTAGTTTGTTTAATAAAGGTCTTTTGGGCCTAGTTGATAGTAAGACACATGAAAAAAGGTGTCTATATGTTAGTATATTAGGTTAAGTGTTTGTTTTTAGCAAATAAAGTCCATTTGGGCTTATTATAGTCAAGTTAGGCACACTAGGAAATAAAGTGGCGAAAATTACTAAGTAATTTATCCCACATTGCTTAGGAGTTTGTTAGTCTTTTTATTTTGTAGCCTATATAAAGTCATTCTACTTGTAATTTTGAAAACAATCAATTATGAAAATCATTATCAATATATTGAGAGAAGTTTCTCTTGTTTAAGTCGATTTGGCTTAAAAATCACTTGCGAGTGGGTGATCTCTTTGTCGAAGAGATTGCACCCCTTTCGAGAGCTTATCAGTGTTCTTGAGCAAAGCGTTGAGTTGTTCTTGGCCCTCTTCCTAGACTGCTGCTCAGTTAGGTTAGGGTTTCTTGCTCTCATTGATTCCTTTCGTCGATCGCCTGGGATCATATCGTGTCAGATGTAAGGAACCACCACATCTTTCTTCTCAACATGATCACCTATAAAATGATGTCTCAGATCAATGTGCTTGGTTCTTAAGTGCAAAATAGGATTTTCTGTGATTGCAATTGCACTAGTGTTGTCACACATTATAGGATTTTCCCTTTTTTCAATTCCATAATCCTTTAATTGTTGTCTTAACCAAAGTATTTGTGCACAGAAGCTTCCAGCAGCAATATATTCAGCTTCAGCAGTGGAAGTGGATATTGAATTCTGTTTCTTGCTAAACCACGAAACAAGTCTATTTCCCATTAACTGACAGGTTCCTGTGGTGCTTTTTCTATCAATCTTGCATCCAGCATAATCAGAATCTGAGTAGGATATAACTTTGAAACTTCCATCTTTTGAATACCATATCCCTACTCCCAAAGTCTCTTTTAGATACTTGAGAATCCTCTTGACTGCGACTAAGTGACTTTCTTTTGGTTTGGATTGAAATCTTGCACAAACACACTACAACAAAGGATATATCAGTCTCTTGGCGGTGAGGTACATCGATCGCCTATCATCATCTCGTATAAAGTCGATCGACATCTTTGCCTTCTTTATCTTCTTCCAATCTAATGCTTGTATTCATAGGAGTTGACACTTTGGCGCTATTTTCTATACCAAACTTCTTTAGTAGCTCCTTGGTATATTTACTTTGATGAATAAAGATTCCATCTTTCATCTGTTTGACTTGTAATCCCAAAAAGTAGTTCATCTTTCCCATCATACTCATTTGGAACTTGCTTTTTATGAGATTAGCAAACTTTTCACATAGCAATTCATTTTTAGAACCAAAAATTATGTCATCTACATAAATTTGTACCAGCAGGGTGCTGTCCCGTTCATTGATTCTGAAAAGAGTCTTGTCAATGGTACCTTTGGTAAAACCATTGTCCCCAAGAACTGAGATAGGGTTTCATACCATGCTCTTGGTGCTTGTTTCAAACAATAAGTGCATTGTTGAGTCTATACACTTTATCTTCTTGATCTTTAACTTCAAAACTAGGAGGTTGCTGAACATAAACCTCTTCCTCCAGAATGCCCTTCAAAAATGCACTTTTGACATCCATCTGGTATACTTTGGAGTTTTTGTAAGGAGCATATGCCAAGAATAATCTTATAGCTTCCAATCTTGCAACTGGGGCATATGTCTCATCAAAGTCTATTCCTTCAGCTTGAGAATAGCCTTTTGCCACTAGTCTGGCCTTGTTCCTTACAATGGTACCAGATTCATCCAATTTATTTCTGTATACCCATTTTGTTCCAATTATATTTGCATGACTAGGACTTTCCACTAGTGTCCAAACTTGGTTTCTTTCAAACTCATTTAATTCCTCTTGCATAGCAATTATCCAATCTAGATCAGATATTGCTTCTTCAACAACTTAGGCTCAATTTGAGATAGAAAAAAAAGTAAACATAGCTTTCAATTGTCTTCTAGTCCTTACACCTTGCTGTATATTGCCAATTACTTGTTCAGCAGGGTGGTCCTTCAACCATTGTAAATCTTGATTTGTTTGATTTACATGAGCTTCATCTTGATGAGCTCTCTGCTGTTGCTTGAGAGGGGGTTTAGCGGATCCTGAAGCTGCATCTATTGTTGCTTGATGAGTGTTACGGCAGCGAGTTCTTGATGAGGACAAATTAGAAACTTTTAAGTCATTTATCTTTTCCAAAACATCAACATATTATGGATCAGTAACTTAGAGATTTTCAGCAGGTTCTGAAACTTCATCTTCCATTCCAGTGAACTTAGGTTCATCAAATACAACATGTATTGATTCTTCATGTTTCAATGTCCTCTTGTTTAGTACCCTGAATGCCTCGCTGATGAATAATATCCCAAGAAAATTCCTTCATCGATTTAGGTTGGAATGTCTTGATTGTTCCTTATGATTTAAAATAAAACATTTGCTTCCAAATGGATGGAAATAGGATATATTAGGTTTCCTTCCATTCCATATATCATAAGGTGTTTTCAGAAGCTTTTTGTTTACTGTGGTCTTATTTTGTGTATAGCATGCTGTATTGATTGCTTCAGCCCAATATCTTTCAGGTAGTAATGCTTCACAAATCATAGTCTTCCTTGCTTCTTTCAAAGTCCTATTTCTCCTCACAGCAACCCCATTTTGCTGAGGTGTTCTAGCAGCTGCTAATTGCTGCAGCACACCATTTTGTTCACAATATTCTCTTAGGACTTTATTGAGAAACTTAGTGCCCTTGTCTGATATGATCTTCACTACTGTCAAACTTTTCTCATTTTGCAATCTCTTCAAAAGTTCAGGTATCTTTTGAAGTGTTTCACTTTTCTTGTTCACAAATACTACCCAAGTGTATCTTGAAAAATCATCCATAACTACCAGAGTGTACTTCTTTCCTATTACACTTGTTGGTATTACTGGTCCAAATAGATCCATATGCATCAGCTCCAAAACTCTTTTTGTGATTGTTTAGTCTTTGACTTGAAGCTTGACTTTGTTTCTTTACCTTGCTGACATGCATCACATATAGCATCCTTTTTGAATGTGATCTATGGTAAACCAATCACCAACTACTTTTTCACCAATTGATTGATGTCATCAAAATTGAGATGATTCAACTTCTTATGCCCCAACCAATTTAGTTCTGACTTGGTATGCACAATCAGGCATGTTTGTGGAACTGCGGTAGACCAATCCACAACATACATGTTTTGTTGTCTTCTTCCAACCAACACAACTTGTTCACTTCTTTCACTAATGACAACATAGTAGCCTTTGTCAAAAGTGACCATGTAACCCATGCCACAAAATTGTCCAGTGCTCAGTAGGTTGTAGTCCAGTCTTTCCACAAATGCAACATTTCGATAGTCAATCCATTCCTCACCAGTGTTGCATATCCTCTTGTATATCCTGGTGTGTTCTTGTTGCCAAAATTCACTCGTGGACCATCCTTTGCCACATAGTTTGTCAGACAGTGCTTATTCTTTGTCATATACCAGACATCCTACAAAACAAAGTTAATGTATTTTAGGTACCCAAAGCTCATTTAGGTCCATAGTGGTCGGTGGTAAGCATGACCCTTGACAAATTCCATAAGGTCTTCTTTGAAAAGCATTACACTTTTGTTCATATATATATATATCCCACATTTCCATAAAATCTAACATTTGGTTGTGTAGTATTTACATTTCGGCCTTTTGGTACATAATGTTGTTTGAAGTGATTACATTGTTAGAAACACTAGTATAACCATAAGGTTCTTTGTCATTAGTATCCCTAGAATGACCTACCTTTCCCCACGAGATAAGTATCCCTAGAATGATTAACATTTTTAGGTTTAGGATTTTTATCCTTGGAATATTTCTCGATTTTTGCCTTTTTGTGGTCCAAATAGACTTAATGTTAGTGTGCGCTATCAATAGGTCTAGAAGGTCCAAGTGATTCTACTTTTGGATTTACCTTTTTGCTAGGTATTGTTGACCTTTTTGACTTCTGATTTTGCTTTCTTGAAGCCTTCTCAGTAGGCTTTACTGCCTCAGCAACCTTTCTGGGAGTTGGATCCTGTGCAGGCACAAACATAGGACCAATTCTGGTACTAGGTTCAATAGCCTTACTGGATCCACCCTTAGGAGATTGGTGAGTTTCAAATGCAAGGCTTGTTCTATCACCATAAGGCTTTCTAGATTTGAATGCAGTGGTGGAACTAGATTGTGCAGCAGATTCAGTAGCTACTGAAGGTACAGTAGACTTATGTTGAGTCTGTCCATAATCTTTTTCCTTACATTTGAGAATTCTTAATTCAACTTTAAATCTTTGAATTTCTGCTTGAAGTGCTTCTTTTTCAGCCTTCACAATCTCATAACCAGATTGGATTTTCCTCAGTTGATTAAGGATGACATCCAAAGGTTCTTCACTGTCAGAAACTTTAGGATTTGAACCACAAGTAGATTCACAATCACTTTCAGCATGAGTGTTTACAGATACAAAATTGTATACCTCTTCAGTCACATCCATATTTACCATTAAAGCATAATCATCCATATCAGCTATGAGTGCAGTGTCATCTGATTCATTTCCTTTTTCTGATTCCACTTCATAGCCAGATTCATCATCAGCAACCATTGCTTTCTTGCCAGATCTTTTTTGCTGATTTTTGTTTTTCAGTAGGTCTGGACAATCAGGTCTAAAATGTAAAGGTTTTTTGCAATGTAAGCACATATAGTCAGGTTCCTTTTTCTATTTCAAATTAGGACAGTCAGGTTTGAAGTGTCCTGGTTTCTTGCAATGAAAACACAAATAATCATTATCTTTCGTGGATTCATCCTTCTTCTTTTCACTTGATTTCTTTGTGAAATTCCTTGAAGAACCCCTTCCTGTTTTCATCATTATGATCTTCTTGCTCAAGAGGAAATTTGCTCTTGCATTTCGTCCATGTAGATCATCTTGACCATCGATGATTCTTTTTATGTGCAAAGCAGACCAATGCAGAGAGTCTTTGGTTTTTTCCTTTTCAGTCTCAGGAACAAGTTTCTTACTGAATTCATATGCTTTGAGATCTGAAAATAACTTGAAGGTATCCTCTTCATGTAGACTTCTGGATTCTTCTATGGCATTAACCTTCATCTCCCAAACTTTCTTTGCAGGTAGGGCTTCCAAAATTCTTGTATTGATCTCTTCTTTTGTGTAAACTACTATCAGTAGGGTGTGTTCATCCATGATAGCATTAAATCTTGACTCCATTTGCTCAATGGTTTCATTTGATTTCATTTTGAAATCTTGGAACATTCTTTTGGCTACACTGACTTTGTTTTTCTTTATAGAATCAGTGCCTTCACAGATAAGTTGTAATTTTTCCCAAAGTTCCTTTGCAGTTTTGCAATACTTCACTTTCATGTACATATTTCTATCCAAGGTTCTGTATATGATATCAATAGCAAAGGTTTGCTCTTTTTCTTTCTTCAGCACCCCACTCTCTTTTTGGCTTTGGAACATACTGAGTTTCACTGCCCACAGCTATGGCCTTTGTGATCCCCAGTGGTCCATTTGTCAGCACATCCATCATCTCATAATGTGTTGCAGCTAAATAAGCCTGCATACGACGATTATACTCATCAAAAGGATCTAAGGAACACATCAACATAGTCTTAGCATACTGGTTGTTATCCATGATGCAAAGCTTTGAAAATCAGAAACTTGAAAAAGTTTTCAAAGTATTTTCACAAGCACAACAAGTAGGATTACTTTAGAACAGAAGCACCGCTCCGATACCAATTGTTGGTCCTTTCAAAATGCTTTGGTTAAGCTTAGGGGGGAGGGGTGAATAAACTTAACACTTAAAACTTTTGGAGTTAACAAACTCAGCAAGGTCAGTAGCCTCTTGACTGCTCCGTAGTCTGCTGACTGTTGATATTACTGGATTTGTTGCAGCGGAATATATTTAGTTTAAGCCTTATTACTTGTTGTTAAAAGTATGATACTAAGTATTGGATACTCATTAGTGTAAGTGTGTGATTCAGTTGCTAGGTTCAATAGGTTGATGTGATCAGTATACTAAATGCAGTAAGGAAATGCAGAAAGTAAGTAGGCAAATTTTATAGTGGTTCCAGGTGGTGTAATCTTGTCAGTCCATTCTTCTCCTGTGATGTTGGAGGAAATTTACTAGAGATCTTTGAGGTTGCAGTTACAAAAATCCCTAAGCTGTTTGTCCTTCACCAATAACTATGGCTTCACAAACTGAACACTTGAAACATGTAGGATTGCTGATCCAAAGTGTTCCACTGGTCCTTGATGGGTAGAATTGCCTCTTCACCAGCACCACAACATAAACGACAGTTCTTGACACCCAAAGTGCTTTTCTATCTTAAGAAGGTTTCTTGTAAAGTAAAGATTGAATCAAGTAAATGATTCAGTTATCAGCAGCTTGATCAGGATGAAATGATCTGCAGCTTGAGGTCTTCAAGTGTGTATACTTGATATAACTTGATAGCAGGTTACACTTGAAGAAATTTCTTGATCAGTCAGTTAAAGCTCAGTGCATGTCAGCAGGGTGATTTTCTTGATAAAAAACTTGATAGCTTCGAATAGATTATTTGTTTTTCATCACTTGTATCTGAATCATGAGTCTTCTATTTATAGGTAGGAATCCTGTGACTTATGTTTGAAATTCAAACATAGCCGTTTCAGATTTGTCTCTATCTTGACTTGCTTTCTGTCTCTATTCATAGTAATCGATAATCATCGATTTGTTTTTGTCGATTTTTAGTCCGCTCACCCTTTGACTTATGTCCATTGGATAATCCTCGAGAATCTTTCCAACGCCTTTTATCTTGACCATTGATTTGTTGACAAAATCAATTCTTGTAATCTAACCTTATCCTTTTAATCTTCCAATGTAACCTTTGATTAAATCAAAATTATACTCAGCAAATATCTGAAGTATAATGACTATTTGATGTACACATCTGTCAAGTGAGGTTTAAGTCTGCTGTGTTCCAATAATACTTCAGCTGGCTTCTTCTCATCTAACTTTTTATTGTGAAGTTAGAGTACACCATTTTGAACATAACTAAGTTCCAATCACCACTTAACATATGGAAGTTAGACCTTGTAAACAAGGCATATGTAATCAATTTAGGTTATCACAGACTTTCCTAAATTCTGATTCCATATCCTTGACTTTAATACTAAGTTTGATCCCTTAGCCTTCAATTACTGAGTTTGAACCCTCATCCTTCAGTCTTCAGCAGGTCCCTAGTAAGTCTACTGACACTCTACTGACCTAGACAGGTCTACTGATAAAGTCAGTTGACCTTTTTACAGTGCTTGTTTGATCAAATCTATACAAAGATCAAACTCTAATAAACCAATACATTTGATCTAGACATCTTTTTGCCTTTGCTCTATAACAGCTAGTCTGGCACTCATCATTAAAACTTAAAAATATGTCCAACACGCTGCGTTCCCACGTATATTTCCTAACAATTAATTCCATTTGTTGGAAATAAAATTGTTGTTTTGATGATGATTCATCACTTATTTAGTTATTCATTTAAATCTCATTGATGAAGTGCCATAACTAGCTGTTATAGTGCAAATCAAAACGATGTCTAGAATTAAATGTATAGGATTCATTAGAGTTTGATATTTTATATTAGTAAATTAGACAAGCATTGTAATAGAATAGGTTTAAAACTGAGAAACTGACTTTAGAAAAGGAACCGAGTTCACATAAAGAAACTGAATAAGGTAAGTTCGCTGAGGGACACAAGCTCTGTTGACCTATCTAGAAACTGAAGGTTGAGGGCTCAAACTCAGTTATTAGAAGAACTGAGGGACACAGACTCAGTTATTGAAAATAGAAGAGCTGAGAGTTCAAACTCAATTTATGAAGACCAAAGCCGAGACTGTAAAGCTAGAATTCAGGTAAGTGGTGGGTCATTAAACCACCAAAGATAAATCACATACTACCTTTATAGCTAGTATAACGGAAGTAGGGTCAAACCCATAGGGAACGGTGGACTTATTTCTTCTAAAACATATAAAACATAATATATTTGGGTTTTTGTCTAACTTCTTAAGGAGAAAAGGAAAAATAAACGATGAAAAGTTCCAGCTAATTAATTATTTCCCCCTCAATTCCCACGATTGATCATCGATTTAAGGATGACTCGTTAAATTATTAATAAATTGGTTATAGTTGACCACAACCGTGAATCAACCAATCTCTCATAAGTTCGTTAATTAGGACAACCGCCACTAACTACTCCCTAATTATGACACACCCCGAAACGACAGTCCAGAGTTTGGTGACATAACAACCTTAAAGATTTGAGAGACCCAATTACTATGTATTAATCCAACCGGTTTAATTTTAACCATAGTATAATCTATTTTCACAACAGGGAATCCTACGGGCTACGAACCGGTAAGCAATGTGTTGTTTACCACTAAAAATCAATTTTTTTATGGAAACCGCTTAAGATGGATTTTGGTGCTAGATCAAAATAATCGCTTAATTATCGAGACGCCAATAATCGCTTAATCCTATATCCGTGAAATCGTAAAACCGCAAATACTAACAATCAAACGCAGTAGAAAAACTATTAGACTCACAAGTATATGAAATCGGCGATTCAATAATCAATCAACTGTAAAATAAAACTAACTACTCATAAATAAATATATAATGCAAAATAAACCTAAAGAGTATACCGTTTTACATGAAAGTAAAGAAAAACAGGAGCCGGCAAAAAAATGGTGTATGCGCAGCTTTTTTTCACTTCCCTCCCTTCCTCATACTATTCCTCCTCAAAAAAACATATACTGAATTCTAATTGGGCCAGGCCCACTACTTATTTAAGTTTCTTAAATTGTCTTATTTAATATTATGTCTTTCTTGTCCCAAAAAAAAAAGGTCTTTCTAATAAAAATCCAGTGTGATTAACAAGCGAGAATCCACAGTTGGCTTAAATATACATTGTCTTCTTTTCAATAGTCAGGATCCCGACATAGGTGAAAACTGAAACTCTGAATTCTTTAAAAGCCGCTTTTCTCTAATCTCCCACAAAACTTCCAAAATCGCTCAATAAGTCCTAAAATCTTCCAGCATCTCTCTCGAGTTCCTAAAACCTGAAAATCAACCAAAACATACTCGAAACAGAGCATCTCTCGGCAAAATAGATGTAAAATAAGCACATAATTCCCATAAAATACGGTCTCATCACTCCCCCACACTTAGATCATTGGTTGTCCTCAAGCAATGCACTCTCATTCCCAAAAAATAAGAAAAGAAAAATGCATGAACCTAAACCTATATGTATGATCTAATACTATATGAATGCAAAGCACCAATAGAATTCCAATAATGACGCCCGTCCAACTGTCTCATAAAACTTGCTTTCCATAATGCAAATCAAATGGTAGACAAGCAAGGCACACTACACACAAGTGTTCATACAACTAACCTTAACTCACTCGATCATAAACATTAAAGTAGCAAAATAAAATAGTCCCAACTTGTCCTAACGGGTAGCACTCTCAATAATGCATAGGGACAATTCACACACTCTCAAAAATCAACACACAACCAAACATTACCATATATTTGTATATCAATCAAATCTCCACCACTATGCATTCAAAATTCAATACACAAATCATGAGGTCTTTATAAGGTTGTAACGGGTCTAGTGGACTGAAAACAAGGTAGGAAAAGGAAAATATAGAGGCTAAATTGTCAAGGAGAATGTATGAATAACCACACCAATCATATTGTCGCGAGAACGAATCCAATTGAAACACAACGTGGTCCCAACTTCTATCACTACATCCTAAGAATAGAAGTGCAAACAATACTTTCGAAAGAAGCTTGCAAAAAATGTTAGGAAACAAGCTACTTCTTCAAAATATAAAAACTCCTTTAATGTAAGCTCAATTTCTTCCTTTTTCTTATTTTTTTATTTTTCAATTTTTTTTCAACATTTCATCTTTTTTTTTTTCATACTCTAGATCAAGCAATACACTTCATAATAACTTTGAGCCATACTTCTCCAGATACTCAATTCTTGATACTTCTCCAATATTTCATGCAACTATTCATACAATCTCTTGACAATAGGGTCAACAAAAGAGGAGATAACGTAAGAAATAGCCATGGTTACACTTTCTGGAGTTTAATCAAAGAAAGGGGTCAGGCTACACGGGGCTCACTAGGGGTATAGAATATGGGTAGGCCAACAAAAGTGGGTCTGGAAAGGGGTAAATCCTAGGTGCCTCAATCATTTAAGTTCACTGAACCTGAAAAAGTGTGGTCTCGAAATGCATGTCAATGCAAATTCTAGAATGACATTGAAAGTGTAGATACACTCAAAGAAAAATATGAGCGAGTGCGCTCTTTGGCTAAGTGAAACCTCACTTTTAAGTGGTTTTTCGTTAGGGCTAAATGATTTTACCTCGAAAGTTCACAAACAAGTGACCTAAGATGAGTGTGTATCAACAAAAGAGTGTGCTTGCATTGGTTGTTTACCATTTGATTATTATTACTTCACACAAAATTTACATGAAAAAGATGTAAAGTGTCATAAAAGGCATACTCGATGGTATGAGGTCCTAATATGTCCTAAGGATGCAATTCTAATATGAAAATGCACGAAAAGCTCCCCCACACTTAAATCATACATTGTCCACAATGTGTGCTAAAATGGAAGGAAGAATGCAAAATATGCCATGAGATGCATCTATCATGGTATGCATGATATGCAAGACGTACTAATCTAAATATGAAATAAAATAAAATAAAAGGGTTGAGAATACATTACAATTTGGACCATGGGACGGTGAAAAATAAGCCTTGAAATTCATCATGCTTTACATATAGTCAATGGCTTCCGGGGTGGTGCGAAGGGAAAATCATTGGAATAATTCCGGACCCGCCGAGGATGCGTATTTTAGCTTCTTCCAAATTTCAAGCTTGCTGTTTTTCTCAAATTCAGAACTGTAGGATCTTACCATTCTATTTTTGAGCTTTCCAGAATCACCTTTTGAATTCCCTTTGATATACCTTTTTGTAAGTAGGATCCTACCATTATCCCAATTAGCAAACAGTGCTCCTCACCAAAATTAACCGCTTTCCTACCCACTCACACACATGCCTTCTCCTCAGATTTTGATTCTTTGTAACCTTCATATTTGTCATTGGGTTTCCTCCCAATAAGCGCACTTCATTTTCTTCACAGAATTCCGCACTTCACCTGCAAAACTAGACAAAAGTCTCCACCAAAAGTGTAAATCTCTCTTTTTTTCACTTATTAATTGAAAAAAACAAAATAAAATAACATTACCAAATTTATTTTAATTGGGTTGACTCCCAACAAGCACCTTTCTTTAATGTCTTTGGCTAGACATTCTTACCTCGCAATCCATTATCAAATGGAAAAGTTTTTCTTGCATGGTTCTTCAACGAATATTCAGAAAATGAGCCATCCATTTCACCTTCATAGGAAATTAACTGAACAATGGCTCGAGGTATCTTGAAGAAGAAGTACCTCCCAACATAACGTTAACGAGATTAGGATGTTCCCATCCGTGTTTATAACAAAGAAATCCAGTGGGAAAAAGGCTTCTTTAAAACAAATGGAGCTATCATGGATTACTTCAATGTCTTTTTCCATATGTTGCTGCCCAAGCATAAAATGTTTCAAATTGTTTTCATCCATACGACCTATCTCTTCACCCTCAAACTTCCAAGAACATTGATGAATTTTTTCACACTCCTCATCTTGAGTATCAGATTGTTCGGAAACTGTAGTGACTGTGGGATGAACATCCTTTTCACTAAGAGTCGAGTATACCAACCTCTTATCAATCACAACTGGTCCTTTAGTTACAACCTCTGTATAATTGACATTATCTTCATCTTCAATGTAGGAACGTCGTAACAAACTATGTGCTTGTGATACAGTTTTCATTCCCCTATCTAACATCTCCACAGCCTTTCACCTACTATGGTTATCACCACGTTTCTGCATATTGGCAACGTAATAATCCACGGAATCTATAAAATATTCAACTAATCCTTTCACCGTAGAAATAAGTGGTGAATTCAGTGGCACCATTTTTTCACAGCGTCTTATATCTCGTTCAATCATGGAGTTGGTAGCTTCAAATAATACAACAGTATCATTGCCACGCATACATGAATCTGAATGGTTATGCTGAGGTTTGTTGGGGGTTTTCATAGATAAGATGGTTGGCACCGACTATAACTTAAATAGTCCCGAGGCATATATGAACTCCCATGGATGAAACTCGATTGGTCACGATGTCCCAGATTGTATGCATTTGTGTAAGAATCATATCTTCAATCCTAGTTGTAGTTACCATTATAATTTCTCTCATCATATGGACAATCCACTTGATAACCATACGGATCAAAAGGAGCAATGGATTCTCAAAGAAAAAACCTGACATGCTCTCCAACAAATCAAACACAAAACTAAAACAAAAAAATGTATACAAAATGCTAAAAGAAATAAATCACTTATCACCATTCCCGATTAACGGTACCAAATTTTGGTGGGTCGTCAAACCACCAAAGATAAATCACCTACTACATTTATAGCTAGTATAATGGAAGTAGAGTCGAACCCACATGGAACGGTTCTAAAACTTATAAAACAAAATATATTTGGGTTTTTGTCTAACTTCCTAAGGAGAAAAGGAAAATAAACGATGAAAAGTTCTAGCTAATTAATTATTTCCTCAATTCCCACAATTGATCATCGATTCAAGGATGACTCGTTAAATTCTTAATAAATTGGTTATAGTTGACCCCAACCGTGAATAAACCAATCTCTCCTAAGTTCGTTAATTAGGATAACCGCCACTATCTACGCTATAATTATGGCACACCCCGCAACGACCGCCCGGAGTTTTGTGACATAACAGCCCTAAAGATTTGAGAGACCCAATTACTATGTATTAATCCAACCGGTTTATTTTAACCATATTATAATCTATTTTCACAATAGGGAATTCTACGGGCTACGAACCGGTAGGTAATGTGTTGTTTACCACTAAAAATACAATCTTTCATGGCAACCGCCTGTTGAAATGGTGTCCTAAACCCATCGGGTTGGATCGGATCTGACCGGGTCGGGTCGATTACAGTCTGTTTAGTTCATGTAATAACGTTATTATGGTTAATAAAAGCATTTTGGTTATTATATATCTTGTTAATATTCATGTTATTGAATGTATATATATAGTAACGTCCCTGGTGTCAAACTGTGATAGAGAAACCATGATACTGATTATGGTCGATGAGATCTCTATTCACTGTAACAAGTTTGATACTTAAATGTCTCTAGTCGTATATACTATCAAACGGGGCATTGATGGTATGATTGGACTAGCACGTATTTGATGTCTTCTATATATTGAAGATAGGGATAAATCTCGTCTATCAAAGTGTAGAGACGCTTGGACTGTACGTTGACGTGTATTAGAGAATGCGTACGTCAGACTGACTCACTTATATTAAGTGACGCAGTATGTGGTAGTTTTGTAATTATCCTGAGACCGGAGTCTTCATTGCATCACGGTGTGGATTGTCATTCTTTGACACTATTGAGGTTTCCCCTAGCCATGGGGCGATCATGCGGTAGTGATTGGGTGTGATATTGAAGTATGCACATGATACATGCTTGTTCGTCCGAAAATCGCGTATCCTATGTTTAGTAGTAAATATCCGAAATGGCCTTCTTATAAGGAATGTCTAGCTCTCGTGAAACTTTGGAAAGTAGGAGTAAATGAGTTATTCCGAGAGAGCTTGATATCCAGATTATAAGATACGATCGTTAATGTGCTGACACTCGAGATACGATTGTATGGATATTATTACAGCGATAGGATTCTATTTACACGGTAACTATTTCACACGAAAGGTAGTAGTCATAGATTTTTACTCTTCTGATGATTGGGGGTCACGGTGTGTTGCTAGACGCTATTCCGTGATCGTAGGTATGAAGGACATTTTCGTAATTTGCACTTTATGTCTAAAGCCAACATATTCGAAAGCCTATTGGGTCACACACATAAGAACATCTAGTCGGATTAAAATGCAATTATAGTGATAACCAAATAGGGAAAGTTTATTTCGACTATAAAGTGTTATAGTGATTAAATTAATATGACGGTATTTATTTATTATGAATAAATTAAATACAAGATATTAGTTATATTGATTAATTAAAAAATATTCCGGAAGCCATTTAATGGCTATATGGGGCGCCACATTTACGTGTATGAGATACACTTGGATTGTGCAATTTAATTAATGATATTATCATATATTAATATTGGATATTAATTGATTTTGGAAAAATATATTTATTGTAATAAGATAAAGATATTCAATATTAGATATTGGCAATATCTTAGATGTATTTAATATAAGATATTAAATTAAAAGAGATAAATCAATCAAAGTGATTTTTCTTATTTTATTAGGAAAATGTTTCCTTTCTCATCAATCTACTAGAAGCTTCTCCTAATCAGATTAGGAGGCAACATGGGCGCCACCTTCACCTATAAAAAAAAGGGGTTGGCTAGCTTTTTTGCAAATCACAATTCCAAGAGTTCATAATTCTTGTGAAAAATTGAGAGATTCTGCTAGAAAGTTTTAGACTGAGGACAAATTTAATGAAGAGGATTGTAGAAAAATGTCCTTAAATGCTAAAGCCGTCGCCATTCTTATCAACTCCCTAAGTCCCTCCGAGAACCGAGTTGTTTCCGCATGCGAGACTGCCAAAGAAATTTGGGAGGCTCTCATTAAACATCATGAGGGCACCAGTAAGGTTAAGAAGTCTAAAATAAGTCAGTTAAATCATGTATATGAGTCTTTCCAAGCAAAACCACATGAATCTATTATTGACATGGATAATAGATTCATGGACATAGTCAATGCACTTAGCGCTCTTGGTAAAGACATCTCTATGGAGGACCAGAACTATAAGATACTTCGCTCCCTCCCTCCTATATAGGAACCTAAGGCTATGTCTATAGAGGAAGCGAATGATCTCTCGGTCCTCACTAAAGATGAACTTATCGGTACGCTTTTAGTTTACGAACAACATCTCAACACTCCCAAGCACAAACATCGTGAGACGTCTGTTCCAAGCACAAACATCGTGAGACGTCTGTTCCAGTACTGAAAGCTCATGAAGAATCTGAATTTGTAAATGAACAAGAGGATGATGAAAGTGAAGATGACGAAGAAACCGCTATGATGGTTCGTAAGTTCAGAAGGTTCTTGAAAAATGAACGAAGACGCAAGCCTTCCGGGAATGCTAAGTCCCAAAACAAAAGTGGATGGAAGCAAGATATGACTTGTTTCGAATGCAACTAGAAGGGTCACATTTCCAACGAGTGCCCAAATAAGAAAGGTTGAAAGCCCAAGCCTACATCCGGTCAAAAGAACAAAAATACTCAAAAAGGCAAAGGCAAGAAAAATGGCAAGGCAATGGTAGCTACTTGGGATGCAAGCGACGAACTCAGACAATGACAATAAGTTTGAAACATCTGAAAAGGCAAACTTGTGTTTTATGGGTTTCTCACAACCCACGAACTCAAGTGACAGTGAAGTATCCGACTCTTCCTTAACTAAGGAAGAACTGCATACACTTAATGCACAATTAACTAGGGATAACCTCACACTTAAGGGTAAAAACGAAACACTAAATAAACTGAAGGTGCAACAAGACAACAATTTTGTCACCTTAACCAATGAACTAAGTAAATTGAAACTTAAGCACCAAACGACCGATATTGAGAATGAATCTTTGAAGCGAAATGTAGCGGCATTTAAGCAAGTCATCTCAAGACTCAAAGAGCATATCACTCAGCTCAAAATGCAACCCTCAATGTCTCAGACTTCAAAGGGTAAGGACATTTGTGTAGAATATTCATCCGATACACAAAACTCACCCGCCTCAACCAAAGTCTTGGGCCTAGGCCAATTTCCTTAGCAAACACCACAATCACACAACCCATCAAAAATAAAATAAGAAATAGAAAGAAAAAGGCACACACCTCTCCTAAGAACGCTCCATCAACATCCGCACACACTTTACAGCGTTCTTCCCCCAATACTCATTCATACGCCTATGATCGAAGAGGTTCAAAGAGCTTTGCTCAACAAAACCACTTCTCTCATAACACTTATGCTCCACCTAGTTTTTACCCGACTACACACTACGATCCATGCATACACCAGGCACCCACCTATACACATAGACTTCCCTAGTTTGACCCCCTTTTGGCCTAGATGCTATTATGGCAAGATTATGTCAATCGAATGGATCGACCACATACCAACCCAAACCACGTCATTGTGAACAGTCCGAGTCCTCCCGGACAAAGAAGGCTGCTAGCAAACCAAGGGTTAAGAATGTATGGGTTTGAAAGGACTCGATCAAGCCTGATTCTAACCCTCAAGGACCCAAGAACTAAGGGTACCTACATAAAATCTTTGTATTGCAGGCATGTCTTAAAGCTAAACTATACAGAAGCAATACAAAGTGGTGCTTGGACAATGGATGCTCTCGATGTATGACTTGCAACTCCGCAATCATCCGGGATTACAATGCCATATCAAATGGAGGTTCAGTCACATTTGGAGACAATTCAAAAGGAAAGATCCTTGGCAAAGGATCAGTTGGTAACCCAAATTGTTTTATTATTCATAATGTCTTATTAGTCAAGCATTTAGAGTATAATTTACTAGGCATATCACTGCTAAGTGACTCGGGCTTTAAAATTGTGTTTGATGAGGATAGTTGCACGATATCTGATAAATTAAGGAATGTTGTGCTAATCGGTCTTCGTGAGCATAATCTCTACACGATCGAACCGAAAACCTCACTAATTTCCCACGATAACATGCCTCGATCTAATCATGATGACACAAATCTATGTCACCGTCGCTTAGGTCATGTTGGTAGTACCACTATTTAGAAGTCAGGCAAACAGAATCTCATACGAGGTATACCAACATTAGATCTGGATGAGTTTGACACTTGTGAGCCGTGTATACATAGAAAGAAAGCTAGAACTTTATTAAGATCTAAACACGAAGTATCTTCCACTCGATCCTAGAATTGTTGCACATTGACTTGTTTGGTCCTAGTTGAGTAGTAATTCTAAGTGGAAAGTCTTATGTTCTTGTCGTCATTGATGACTATTCCGGATATACATGGACTTTGTTTTTGACTCACAAGAGTGATAGTGCTTCAGCATTCTCTACTCTCGTGAAGCAACTACTGAGAATACCTTTGATATATCTATTATAGTCACAAGAGTGATAGAGGTGGTGAGTTAAGTGGATACCAGCCTCATAGAATTCTCGTGAGTACCTTGGTATCTGTCATGAATTCTCTGCTCCTCAAACTCCTCAACAAAACGGTGTTGTTGAGCGTAAGAACCGATCACTGCAAGAATCTGCTCGAACAATGCTAAGTGAGTTCAAGGTGCCTCGATTTCTGTGGGCTTAGGCTGTTGCTTGTGCATGCTATGTTGTTAATTGAGTGTTTATTAGACACAGATTACACAAGACACCCTACTAAGTCCTAAGAAATCGGCATCCAAAGTTAACTACTTTCACGTTTTGGATGCAAGTGTTTCGTGTTGAATGATAAGGGAAATTTAGATAAGTTTGCATCTAAGGCTATCGAATGCATATTTGTTGGTTATTCCGAGACCTCACGGGCTTACAGATGCTACAATCCAATTTCTCGACGCATTCTCGAGTCTATACATGTTTCATTTCATGAGTCTGTTTCCTTGACTAACATGTGCTTTAGTGTGAAAGATAAGTAATTAAGTGTAGAGCAATTGGACTTGGAGGATGAGTTTGAGCTGCTTCCACCCATACAAAATGACACACCCACTGGAACAGAAGCAGCACAAGAAGTAGTTGTTGAGTCAACATCACCCGTTGTGGATGACATCTTAGCAAATGATGCTCCCAACGAGGAAAACTTGCAAGAGGAGAACGATGGTGATCCACAACATAGATGGGAAAAGTATCACACGCCAGATCTAATCATTGCCCAATGCTGGTATAAGTACCCCAAGGTCCACATACTATCCCTCTTCATTTCATGCATTTGTTTCTGACTCGAACCAAAGAAAGCCCTCTTAGATAATAAGTGGTTTATAGATATGCAAGAAGAGCTTCATCAATTTGAAAGGCAAGATGTTTGGGAACTTGTTCCCCTACTTAAGGGTAAAACCTCGGTAGGCACACGATGGGTCTTTAGGAACAAGTTAGATGAAAACGGTAAAGTCGCTCGAATAAAGCTCGATTTGGTGGCCCAGTGGTTATACCTAATAGGAAGGCATCGACACGATGAGACCGTCGCCTCAGCTTGCTCGGCCGAAGCCATTCGACTTTAATTGCGTTTGCATATTGTTGGATCGAGATATGCGCAATATATATCCTAGAGGCAAGGTTGTAAGTCATACAACTTCTTGGCGTGGTTAGTCTGAGATAAAATATATATGGCACATAAATTTAAGGTATTGTAAAATTAATCAAACCATATACGGATTATTGTGGGCACAACATTATCCCAACAATTCTCCCCCTTTTGATTAATTTTACAAAATACCTACTGTTGGGGAGATTTTGCATCATAAAAACAAAAGAAAATTTATAAACCTATACTTAACATGCAAACTAACTCCTAACCGACCAAATATCGTAGTTGATAGCATATAGTAGGGTAAGTATGGTGGTCGATCCACAGGAAAAGGGATGAAGGATCTAATCTCACTAATTCTCTCAATTGCTACTCAAGAAACGGAAGACAAAACGTAAAAACAGAAAATAATTCAAATAATCTAACCTAAGGAATAAAATAAACAATCTAATCTAAAGACATGGGATCAAATAATGCACAAACCTATGTGATCTCAATCCTAGTTCAATTCATGATTTCAATTCAGTTTGTGGTTTCACCTTTTCACGAGACATAAACCCCTAATTCCTTAGTGGATTTATTCTCAAGCTATGGATTCCTAATTCCTTAGTAAATCCAATTTATCAATCTCTCATCTTCCGAATGTTGAGACTGATTTTCAATACAAAACTCGGTGTAGATTCAAATTACTCTCGTATAATCGAATCTAACAACCTAGATAATCAACTCATTAATCTGTCACTAATTAACGGCTAAAGATCTCATCTTTCTACGGTGATCTAGTCTACTCAACTTCCGTATTTTGTAAACATATCAATCGTAAACCAATCTCTCGATATAGGCTCACATAATAGCATCATGAAACGAATAGAAAGAAAACAATACGAATTAAAGATCATAAAAATAAATAAAGATTGAATAAATTGAAGAAAACAAACTCACATCGTTGGTATAATTGTTGAATCCATGAATCACTAACGAAAAAGACGAGAAAAACTACACCTAATCTAACCCGGATCACCCGAGCACAAGGCTCGGGTGACCGGCCTTGAAACCAGAATTGCCGCTGCTGTTGCTGCTATGTGCGGCTGAATTATTTGATTAATGAATTATGGGATCTATTTTGGGTTCACCAATGGCTGTACTTATAGGAATTTAAAGGCGGCTGAAGTAAATGCTTAAGTCGGCTGGGAGAATTCCTTTTTAATTAAGGAAATTGCATTATGTCGGCTGAAGCAATTAGGGATTTTGGAATGAAACTTCTAAAATTCATATCTTGAGTTGTAGACCTCCAAAAATTATGATCCGAATGTCATAATTAAGCTCTCGGAAAACTCTACAACTTTCATTAAGGACTCTTCTTCAGAAAACGCCTTTTTGATTAGCCCGTCGTATCCCGAGTCGTTTTCGGAATTTTCCAATACCACAGCATCATTATCCAAACTTGTAACGCTCATATCTCGGGCCTCGTAAGTCGGAATGAAGTGATTCAAGATCCTGTAGAATCCTCTCTTCAAGCCCTACAACTCTTCTCTTGAGGTCGAGAGTCAAATCAGTGTATATCATATCAAGAACTGCGTCGGAAGTTCGGCTGCTTGAAAGCTTCATTCCAAGCTTTATCTCCATCTTTATCCTCTTCCAAGTCAAAAACATGTATCTACATTGCATCCAAACACCACAAAAATGTAACAACATCCAAAACCATATAAAACAATCAAATAATCGTATAAATTGATACGTTTTCATATTTAACCATTAAAAACCTCATTCACTCAATATTTAACTATATAGCTCGATTTCTATGAAAATCATACGTATATGGGGGAAATTGAGGTGAAATGTATCCTTAAAAACACTACAATTTGACCCTTAACACCTACGCTCACCCTAAATTGCAGCTCCCCTACATATATTCATCTCTCCCCCTTATTTTCAAAAAGGAATCAAAAGAAGGGTCTAAAGAGGAACCATACATAGGTCACTACGCAGCTTTTCAAACAAAGCATGGGGTAGAGGCTTCGTGAAAATGTCGACTTGACTTGCACAAGTAAAGATGCACAAACTCTATAGATATCGTACCATTGGTCACATGGTCATGTATTGTTAGGAACATTTTATTATGTTTTGATGATGGCCACACTAGATGTTATAGCAAGCCTGAAATAAGTTAGAATTCTCTGTATAAGTCTTTACTTAGAGTCTGACACATTGTATAAGTTAAGTCAGACAAGTATTGTACTAGTTGGTAGGACGGCAAAGTAAAACAGACATTCGGCAGAGTGAAGCCAGCCAAGCACCAGCAGAGAAGCATTGAAGACTTAATGGTTTGACTTATAACCAAGGAAGTCTGCGATGACCTTGGATAAGTCTAAGTATGTTTCAAGTGATGAAATTTAATGTTCAAATATGGTGTACACTGATCTCACCCAAATCAATGATCAGTGAAGTACAAAGATTCTCCTTAAACTGAAGTGGTGAAGGAAACAGTGAATCGGCAGAGTAAACTGACTTTCGGCAAAGAGAAGGCAAAAATAGTGAAGGAAGACCTAAACGGCAAAGTCAGATGGATCACTCGACCGTTCAGAGAACGGCGAAGTAATCCTTATCAGAACAGAATTGAAATGTGATGAAGATTCAGAAGATCATACATTTAATGCACAATCAATAGAGGATCAATCAAGGACGGATTTTCTGCTATACATTTGAAGAAAAATCCGATCACTAAAATCAAGGAGAATATAATTAAAGGGGAATCAAGAATAAAATCAAGGATTATTCCCCTCATAAATATAGCCAACGGACGGAATTTCAAATCCAGGATATTCAAGGCTATAAATAGAAGGCATTGACAGACAGATAAGATGAACGACAAGAAAAAGAAAATCAAGCAGATACTCTGTCAATTTGAAAAGCCTTCTCTTTGAACTTACAAGAATTTATCTAGAGATCAATTCAGACATCGTAACTACAATTCCATATTCAAGATCGAGATTGATCAATCAAGTTTGTGAATCTCATTCACAATAAATTGAAGCAACTGAATCAGAAGTCATCTGAGAAGGAGTTGTTTTTGTAATAGCTGCTAAAGGATTTGATATCAACGAGCAGTGAAAGAGACTAAATCACTGAAGCTATTGCAGTCAAGGAGTGATAGTCTTGTAGATTGTGAAGCTTGGGAAGTCAAGGACAATCATACTATTATATCTCGTGAAAACAATAGTGAATTTCTCCAATCATCACAGAGAAGAGTGGATTAAGGGATTACCCCACCCCGAATCACTATAAGCCTTGTGTCAATTTACTTTCGCAATTTACCCATCGCATTCATTTATATTGCCTAGATTAAAATCTATATCTGTGATTGTTTAAACTGATTTGAAACAACATAGTAAGAAGGGACTTATCCGCTGCCCAAAAGCTTTTAAACACAAGAAAAGTTTTTGAAACTCCACTATAGTCATTGACCCCCTCTGACTATAGTTTTACCTTCTCTCCGGGACCAACAATTGGTAGCAGAGCAGTTGTTCCTAGTATCGTAACCTGCTCAGATCTAATTTACAGTAACAAGGAGATCACACATTTTCAAAGTAGTTTTCAAACCGAGTCTTCTATTCATTCACATATAGATCTATTATTTGTGCTTATGGATTCCTCAAACTTTATGTCAAAAGTACTGCTTTCAATGTAAATAATTTTGATGAATATAAAATAAGAATGTTGTTCATCTTGCAAAGAACTCATGATGAGATGTCGGACGTAATCAATGATGGACCAATCTCGATCATGACCGTGGTATCCACAGAGAGCAGCATCAAGGAAGGAAATAGACAAACCCAAGAAAGATTGGACCAAGGATGACAGGAGAAGAGCGAATCTAGATTTTGTTGCAAAATATATGATTTTGAAGACTCTAGATAGCAACATGTTCATGAGAATCAAAGATTGCAAAACAGCAAAGGAGATGTGGGACAAGCTAGCATTGATAAATGAAGGATCTGAAGCAGTTAAAGAAAACAAATTGTCTGTTACAAAACAGAAATTTGAAAATTTCAAAATGAAGGCTGGTGAATCCATTGGTCAAATGGACAACAGATTCTCAAGCATCATCAGTGAACTGCAACAGCTTGGACACACATATCTCTAGAAAGAAGTATGCTTAAAGATCTTGAGAGGCTTACCTGAAAAATGGAAGATCATAACATCAGTAATCAGAGGAACCACAGACCTTGCAAACACCGACACTCAGACAATTGATGTCCCAACTTAAAGCTCATGAATTCGAACTGAACGGTGAAGATGGTGCTCCGGCAGAGACACAAAAGTCACGCAGACCGATAGCACCTCAAAGAAAGTAACTTTGCCGATTGTATCAGCAAATAGACACATGAACTTAAAGAACAAGTAGCTTTATTAGTTAAACGCTTTGTGAGTTCAAAGAAAAGGAAGCTATTCAAAGGAAACTCATCATCAAACAAGAGGTCAAGCTCAAACAAAGACATGAAGAAGAAAGATGACGAATACATATGCTTCAACTGCAACAAGAAAGGTCACTTCAAGGCTGATTGTCCTGAAGAAAATGATAAAGATGATGAAAAGAAGAAATACAAAGCATCTGAAAAGAGGAAAAGCAAGAAAGCACTCAAGTCTGAATCTAGCAGTGAAAAGAATGAAGAATCATCTGATAATAACTCAGATAACAGTGATGAAGAAGACAGCTCAGACAATGTAAAAGCATGCCTATGCCTCATGACCAAAGAATTAAATGAAGATGAAGATGAATGTGATAGCTCAGACATTGAGAAAACAAGCCTATGTCTAATGGCCAAAGAATCAAGTGAAACTGAGGTAACATCTAGCTCTTACTCTTCATCAAGTGCATTCACATCTAACACTGCACAATCTTCTATTCTCCCATTAGATCCAGCAGACCTAGTCCAAAATATCATGACTAAATTTGATGAAATTGAGATAAATCATGAAATTTTGGAAAAGGAATGCAAGGATCTAAGAAAGGAAAATAAAAGATTAAAGAAAGAACTGGATAAAGAAAAAGCTGAACTAATTAGTAAGGAGACCTACTCAAATGATCAACAAACAACAGATGTTCATACATCTGTTGTTGACAGATCAGTTGAGAAAATCCCCCTATCAGTTAAGATCACAAATGAACCAGCTTACAAACCCTAAAAAAGGTTTGGATCTAGATCTGGTCTTGGCTACAACAGTCAGGATGAGAGTAGAAACAATGGTCAAAACAATTCTGAATTCAGGACTAACAATGAACCAAAATTCGTAAAGTGGATGCACCATAGTTTCAACCATTCATCCTGTGCATCGTGAAGTCAAAACCCAAAAGTCAAGATAAAACAGCCAGACTAAATCTTCAATCAAGTCAACCAAAAACAAGGACTTTCTGAAAGGTAAAGGAAGACTTTATCCTTCAGAGGATGATTGGAATGTTGCACCTCCAAAATACAAGAAGAAACCATTCCATAATATGCATCATGTGTTTAAAAAAAATCAAACTAGGTATGTTCCTAGACACATGAAGCAAGTCAGGTTTCCCACCGCATATTGGAAAGTGAAGAAGGATGCAAATGCACCAAAAAGTAGAGAAAAGTATCAGAATAACTTCAGTAGAAATACTAGAAGCTATTCTGCCATGCCTTATATATATGAAGTTGATGACTTTAACTATCCGAAAAGAAGATCATTTGGATATACACTTGGAGTAGGAGGCATGACTGCTAACAGGTATGGACCCAAACAGTGTTGGTACCTAAACTTAATAATTTGTTTTGTAGGATGTCCGTACATAGGCGGTGGATGTTCAGGACACATGACGAGAAACAAGAGATGGCTCACTGAATTTAAAGCTTTTGATGGACCCAAAGTCACATTTGGAGGCAAAGAAAACCCTGGCAAGATTAAGGGGGAAGGCACAATGCTCAAGAACAATCTGAAAATTCAAAATGTGGCATATGTCAAGGGACTTAATTTCAATCTGATGAGCATCAGTCAATTTTGTGACAAAGGCTACAATGTGCACTTCATCAAGGAAGGATGCAAAGTCATTCACAGTCAAACCAACACAGTTGTACTTGCAGGAAGAAGAAAAGATAACATGTATGTGGTGGATTGGAAAACAGCCAAAGCAGAAACATGTTTGTTTGTCAAAAACAAACAATCAACTAGCTGGATCTGGCATAGAAGACTAAACCACCTAAATTTCAAGACCATCAACAAATTATCAAAGAACAAGTTAGTTGAAGGCCTACCTGAGATCACATTCAAGAGAGAATGTCTATGTGATTCATGTCGAGAAGGAAACAAATCAAAAGTTCCTTCAAGTGAAAACCCTATCAATCAAAGAACAAGAATTCTACATCTCATTGCATATGGACTGCTTTGGACCCAGTCACACCAAGAAGTGTAAGTGGTAAGAAATACACCCTAGTTGTGGTGGATGACTACTCAAAATACACCTAGACCATCTTCATGAACAAGAAGAAAGAGACACTCAAAAAGCTGCCAGATTTGTTAAGAAGACTCCAAAATGAGAAAGAACTGAAAATCATCAAGATCAGATCAGATAAAGGCACTGAATTTCTTAATGAAATCATCAGAACCTATTGTGAAGAAAATGGAGTAATGCATCAATTATCTGCAGCAGGAACCTCACAACAAAATGGTGTAGCAGAAAGAAGAAACAGAACTCTCAAAGAAGCAGTCAGAACAATGATTGCAGAAGCATGCTTTCCAAATAGATTTTATTGAGCAAAGAAACACAAAGATGCCATACACAAAACAGATCAATCATCAACAAACATCATGGAGAGACTCCATATGAAATATGCAATTGTAGAAAACCTAATATCTCATATTTGCATATGTTTGGATAAAAATGCTTTGTTTTGAACATGAATCAGCTGCATGCCTTTGATGAAAAGATTGATGAAGCAATCTTTATGGGATACTCAGACACCAGCAAGGCATTCAGAGTACTCAACAAAAGAACATTGGTGATTGAAGAATCAATACATGTAGTTTTTGATGAACCAAATACAAATGGTGAAAGTCTTCAAGAACAAGAAGAAGAAGCAGCACAAAGACAAGTGTATATGAATACAACTGTACCAGCAACTATTCTGCATCACAAGGAAATCAAGATGAGCCACAAGTCAATACAACAGAAGAAGCACCAGAACTTGAAGCTCATACACAACATGAACCTCTGAAGCACCAAGTGTAGAACAACTTCAACTCCGAGCTAAATCAAGCAAGAGATCATCCTCAAGAACAAGTTATGGAGAGTGAGAACCAGAAGACAACTAGAGCATATGCTAACATGTTTTCTATCACAAGAAGAACCTAAGACAATAGATGATGCAATTCAAGATGCAGACTGGATCACAACCATGCAAGAAGAACTAAATGAATTTGAAAGAAATGAAGTCTGGGAACTAGTTGACAGACCAGATATGGCCAACATCATTGGTACAAAATGGGTATTCAGAAACAAGATGGATGAAAAAGGAATTGTTGTCAGAAACAAAGCAAGGCTAGTTGCAAAAGGCTATTCTCAAGGTATGAATAGATTATGATGAAACATTTGCACCAAAGAGCAAGATTGGAGGCAATCGACTCTTTCTAGCTTTTGTCGCACACAAAGATTTCAAAGTCTATCAAATGGATGTCAAGAGTGCATTTCTGAATGGACTTTTGGAAGAAGAAGTATATGTGGAGCAACCCCCTGGTTTCCAACTCAAAGGAAAGGAAGACAAAGTATACAAATTAAAGAAAGCTCTTTATGGACTCAAACAGGCACCCAGAGCCTGGTATGAAACACTATCACAATTTCTGATCAAGAATGGATTCAACAAGGGAACCATAGATAAGACTCTATTCAAACTAGAGGAAGGAACAATCACATTGCTAGTTCAAATCTATGTTGATGACATCATCTTTGGATCAGAGGATGAAAAGTTATGTGAGAAATTTGCAAACCTGATGAAGAGCAAGTTTCAGATGAGCATGATGGGAGAATTAAATTATTTCCTTGGCCTTCAAGTAAAGCAAATGAAGGATGGTATTTTCGTTAGTCAAGTTAAGTATACAAAAGACTAATACACAAGTATGGTATGGATACAAGTGGCACAACAGATACACCAATGTGTGCAAGAGTCATTCTTGGAAAAGATGAAACTGGAAATGATGTTGATCAGAAAATGTATAGAGAAATCATTGGATCCCTACTATACTTAACTGCAAGTAGACCTGATATAGCATTTGCAGTAGGAGTATGTGCAATATTTCAAGCTCAACCAAACGAATCACATCTTTTAGCAGCCAAAAGAATAATCAAATACTTGAAAAACACTATTAATGGAGGAATTTGGTATCCAAAAGATGGAGGATTCAAGTTGATATCATATTTAGACTCTGACTATGCTGGATGCAAAATAGATAGAAAAAGCACCTATGGAACTTGTCAAATGCTACGTAGAAGACTAGTTTCATGGTTTAGCAACATGAAAAACTCCATATCTACATCAACAGCGGAAGCAGAATATATAGCAGTAGGCAGTTGTTGTGCACAAGTACTTTGGATTAGACAACATCTAAGGGATTATGGAGTGGAGGAGAAAACAATTCCAATCATGTGTGATAACACAAGTGCAATATCTATTACTGAAAATCCAGTGTTGCATTCAAGAACAAAGCACATTGATGTGACATCATTTTATTAGAGATCATGTTGAAAAAGGAGATATCTGTAATATTCCGATTTTCGGGAAAGTGCAGACGTGTCATTTTGCGAAAACGAAATATTATTATTCGGGTTTCTTTTATTGAGTTAAATTTTATAAGATAAATATATATATATATATATATATATATATATATATATATATATATATATATATATATATATATTTTTTAATTTATATATATATATTTTAAGGAAATCGATTTTTAGGAAAAAGGGTAATTAAGGAAAATAAGGGATTTGGTTAATTATTGGGATTTTCCTATTTAAGGAAAATAGACCCCAAACAATTTTCCCTAATTATTATTATCAGATTTTCCACATCCTAATCCCTTCTACCAGCGTGTGAGAGCTTGAGAGAAAGGCTGAGAGTTTCTTCCATTTTCTAAGTCGGATCATAACGGTTTTCAGATCAGAATATGGCATCGGAATCGTCGTAAAGAGAGCGTCGATTCAATATTAGAAAGTTGGAGCTTTTCCCAAGGTTTCTCTGCAAAAGGTGTTCGTTTGCTGCAGTCTTTCTGGGTTTTGGCTTGGATTAGCTTGCTTATAAGGTAAGAAGCTCTTACTACAATTTCAATTATCGTTATTGAAGTTTAGATCGCGTTTTATGATGCGTAGATGTAAGAAAATTGTGCTTTTTCGTTGATCAAAGGATCATAGACGTTTAGATATGTTTTCTATGTTTTTCTGACTTGAAATCGATGTCAATTAGGTTAGAAATGGATCAGAAATCACGTTTTTAAGATTTAGAGTTTTGGGGAAAACCTAGGTGGACGGGCATTTGCATTAGGCAAACGGGCGTTCGTGACCCTAGTAGCTTAGACGGGCGTCTGCACAAGGCAGACGGGCGTTTGAGGTCAGAATGTTGATTCAGGATGTAGCTGTTTTTGACGGACGGGCGTCTGGGGTTTAGTGGACGGGCGTTCAAGGCCAAACGGTCGTCCATAGGATGTCAAACGGGCGTTTGACCTGTTTTGCCTAGTTTTTACTGTTTTATCTTTTCAGCTTGGTTTCGGGCTTCATAATCATGTTATTATTGTTTTAAACCCTTAATCATAATATGTTAACATTAATTAAACATGAACAAGCTTCGATTGAACTTCTGATTCGTTAAGTTAAAACACCGAATGTACTCTTAAAGGGAGTTGAAGTTCGGATCCGTCGGAAGGGCATGAAAGGGCTTGTGCTTTGATGAATTAGAATTCATCAATGTCTGTGTAATTGCTAGGCCTTGTCCGTGTCTAGTGGTCTAAGAAAGAGAGTTGAGTTTGTGAGGGAGCTTACGTGAAAACACTTAGGTGGCTAGTTAATAACCATTAATAATTACATACTTGCATAGTAATAAGATTAAACATCATGTCATCCTTGGTAAGGCACAATACTATATCGCAATGTGTAGGCCTTCGGATAGGGCGAGTAAACTTGCTGGCCTTTCTAGAGGCACCTGGAGTAGATGGTACTTGTTGTGGATAACTCTGCTGGCCCAAGGGCACTAAGAGTAGAGGGACTTCACAGGTGAATAACTTTGCTGGCCATTAGAGGGCACCAAGAGCAGAGGGACTTTACAAATGAATAACTCCATAGGTTCATAAGACCCCAAGTACGGAGGGACTTCACCAAACACGTATACTATCGGGACTAGCCCGTGGCTATTGGTGTGATCCACCAATAGGTTGCACTCAGATGTCTTGTGGTGGGCAGCACCATGCGTAGTGCCCTTGACCGACACAGCTGGCATGCCCCGCTCGTCACCGGCATCGGATGTAACAAAGATAAGCTAAGTTAGAAACAGTTACTCATGACATGTTGATGGACATGAAGTGAACCCTAGATTGAGTCGGTCTCATAAAGATAATTAAAATAATAAACTTGTTAAAGAGCCTTAATTAAATTGTAGCTTCTACTTCTTACTATGTGCA
Source organism: Gentiana macrophylla (assembly GCA_026214975.1). Lineage (NCBI taxonomy): Eukaryota > Viridiplantae > Streptophyta > Magnoliopsida > Gentianales > Gentianaceae > Gentiana > Gentiana macrophylla. The sequence goes on from CM047812.1 coordinate 66,990,264, forward strand.
ATATACTTACCTCGAATGCATGTTTATTTATGTGTTTGGGGGAGAGAAGACGAACAGGTAATCCCGTAGTTCGAGGAGGACTTTGATGACGACGTTTAGGGACGCCGAAGTTGAAGGCTTTATTTATTTATATTTATATTCACTAGACTTGTTGTCGTTGGGGAATTTCTTGTAATTTTCTTTAGTACTTGCTTTCATAGGATTTCGTACGTTGTTACATTTCGTTTGGTTTTCCAATGTAATAAATGTTACATTTCTATCTTTAGTATGTCGATTTCTATTCTTAGTAGCATTTATGATGTTTTGCCGAGTCTTTTGAGCTTCCGTTTTGCTAAACTCGATACGACATATTAGAGGCTTACGTGTAGTATTAGATTTATTTAAGGTTATACGTGCCGAGCGTTTTGTTTCCGGATAAGGACTCGGTATCCGGGAGCGGGGCATTACAGTTATCAGAGAGAAGCGTCCTTTAGGCATCCTTACTTCTAAGATAAGTTCCTCTAGATCCTTTAGTAACGTTATGGTTTTCTTTGATCATCAGGATGGTGTTCACGAGAACTGGAGCGGGCGCAGAGACTTCGAGAGTTCGACGGGAAAGTCCAACACCGGTCGTTGGAGGCGGTGTTGTGAGGCAGATTCCACCACCTCGACAGAGTCTGTCACCACCTCCTCATACGGCGACACCCACCCCAAGGTCTCAGCAGGGTTTGTCACCGAGACCTCATCAGGAGCAACCTCCACGATGGCACGTGGGAAGTTCAGCTCAGTTCTCTTTGGTAAGCGATGTTCTAGCTGGTTTTGTACCTCCGCCGGTAAGCTACCCTCCACACCGACAAACTTTTACCCTCCACCATCGGCGTTTACTCCACCGGTGAGCCACCTCACCACCATCTGCTTTCACCAACAAAGAAGCAGACTCCTCTACCCACCTCCTCAGTAGTCATACCCCTCGACCTACACTGCACCATTTTCACCGCGGTTCGACCATCAACAAGGTTTGGGTTACCCACCTCTCGGTTTCCAAAGAACCTCACCAACCCCACAAAGACCACCGGAATTACCATCAGGGATATTACCCTTATTAGACTGAGCCTCAAGTGAACCCACTTTACCTCGTGAATAGCAAAGATCAAAGAAGAAATACCTTTTGGATACCCTCAGGTTTATCCACCTGTTCCCCCAGTTGGACCAGTGTTCGAGCAAGCACCATCAGTTGATTGGTATACGAGACTAAGGAGGAACAGAGTTCAAGACTTTTATGGGAATGTGGAGCATTCAAAGGCTGAAGAATGGTTAAGAAGCTTCGAAAAGGCTTGTAGGAAAATACATGTTCCTGAAACAGAGATGGCACAACTGTCGGTCAGCTTTCTTTTGGGTGCAGCTAAAGCATGGATAGATGCTATACAGAGAAGCAATGGCAAGGTAGCAGATTGGGAAGGCTTTAAGGCCATGTTCTACAATGAGTATTTTCCAGCAACAGTGCAGGCAGACATGGCAAGCCAATTCTTAAAGCTCAAGCAGGGTAACTATTTAACGGTATCTCAGTACACCAACAAGTTTAACGAGTTGGGAAGGTTTTACCCCGAGCTTATGAAGGTTGAAGAGAGGAAGATGGAACTCTACAAGGAAGGTTTGGCCTATGAAATACAATCCGGTATGTTGGGTTTCACGGTAAGGAACATGGCTGAATTGTTGAATAAGGCTTTGGAAGTTGAGAACTTCAGGAAGAGGGCCACCGTTGTCTGGAGTAAAAAGACCTTTGGAGAGTAGCCAAGTAGAAGATCAAGAAGCACCTCAGCCGTAAGATAAGAAAAGGATTACGGTACCTCAAGCCGCTAGGTCATCCGGCAGTACATCGGGTTGCCTAAAGTGTAAAAGGAATCACTCCGGAGAATGTCGGGCAGATACAAATGGTTTTTATCATTGTGGAGACCCCGGACATTACGCAAGGCAGTGTCCTATGCGGAACACAAAGGAAGTCAAAGAATGGCAATGGAGGTGCAACTCGACCAACGAGGGTGTTTGCTATGGATGCAGTCAAACCAGGTACCTTTCAGTTCATTTGTTTTATCAAGATATTCTTATGACATGAATTAAGTTCACGTTGTAATTATGGTTAAATAAATGAACTAACTTTTAGGCACGTTAATAACGGGTACCAAAGCTATATCAACATTAATTAATACGAGAGTGTCAAAACTTTTGGTGTTAAGTAAGGCAAATTAGCAAGTTAAGCCTACCTCAATATTTAAGAAACCTTTATGGATCATCCGGGTACACGTTGAATTAGATAAGGCTCGAGAGTTTGGTAGTAAGAGTGATTAAGTGCGGTTCAGTTGGTTTAAGAGTGTTTGGTCCACAAATTCATGAACAAGGGTTGGGGATGATCTGGGAATCGGTGAGTGTTTGATTACGAGGTTAACAAAGGCGCTTGCGTTAGAGGTTGTCTGTGGGAAAGCAAGCGGAGTTCGGATTTGGTTTAAATGAAGAAGAAGTTGCTAAGGAGGTCAATGGATTGGGTATGATCAAGTTTCGAGGATGAAACTCTGTAAGGGGGAAGGAATGTAATATTCAGATTTTAGGAAAGAGGCAGACGTGTCATTTTGTGAAAGTTAAATATTATTATCTGGTTTCTTTTATTGAGTTAAATTTTATAAGATAAATATATATATATATATATATATATATATATATATATATATATATATATTCCAAATATATATATATATATATATATATATATATATATATATATATATATATATATATATATATATATATTTTAAGAAAATCGATTTTTAGGAAAAAAGGGTAATTAAGGAAAATAAGGGATTAGATTAATTATTGGGATTTTCCTATTTAAGGAAAATAGACTCCAAACAGTTTTTCCTAATTATTATTATTAAATTTTCCACCTCCTAATCCCTTCTACTAGCGTGTGAGAGCTTGAGAGAAAGGCTGAGAGTTTCTTCCATTTTCTAAGTCGGATCATAACGGTTTTCAGATCAGAATAGGGCATCATAATCGTCGTAAAGAGAGCGTCGATTCAATATCAGAAAGTTGGAGCTTTTCCAAGGTTTCTCTTCAAAAGGTGTTCGCTTTTGTGCCGCCTTTTTCCTGGTTTTGGCTTGGATTAGCTTGCTTATAAGGTAAAAAGCTCTTCCTACAATTTCAATTAACGTTATTGAAGTTTAGATCGCGCTTTATGATGCGTAGATGTAAGAAAATTGTGCTTTTCGCTGATCAAAGGATCATAGACGCTAGATATGTTTTCTACTTTTTTTGAGTTGAAATCGATGTCAATTAGGTTAAACGGATCGTAAATCAAGTTTTTAAGATTTAGCGTTTTGAGAAACCTAGGCGGACGGGCGCTTGCATTAGGCAAACCGCGCTCATGACTTCAAGAGCTCAGACGGGCGCTCGCACGCGCGCACGGGCGTTTGAGGTCAGAATGTTGATTTAGGATGTAGCTGTTTTTGACGGACGGGCATCTGGGGTTTAGTGGACGGGCGTTCAAGGCCAAACGGGCGTCCATAGGATGTCAAACGGGCGTTTGACCTGTTTTGCCTAGTTTTTACTATTTTATCTTTTCAGCTTGGTTTCGGGCTTCATAATCATGTTATTATTGTTTTAAACCCTTAATCATAATATGTTAACATTAATTAAACATGAACAAGCTTCGATTGAACTTCTGATTCGTTCAGTTAAAACACCGAATGTACTCTTAAAGGGAGTTGAAGTTCGGATCCGTTAGAAGGGCATGAAAGGGCTTGTGCTTTGATGAATTAGTATTCATCAATGTCTGTGTAATTGCTAGGCCTTGTCCGTGTCTAGTGGTCTAAGAAAGAGAGTTGAGTTTGTGAGGGAGTTTACTTGAAAACACTTAGGTGGCTAGTTAATAACCATTAATAATTACATACTTGCATAGTAATAAGATTAAACATCATGTCATCCTTGGTAAGGCACAAGACTATATCGCAATGTGTAGGACTTCGGATAGGGCGAGTAAACTTGCTGGTCTTTCTAGAGGCACCAGGAGTAGAGTGTACTCGTTGTGGATAACTCTGCTGGCCCAAGGGCACTAGGAGTAGAGGGACTTCACAGGTGAATAACTTTGCTAGCCATTAGGGGGCACCAGGAGCAGAGGGACTTTACAATTGAATAACTCCGTAGGTTCATAAGACCCAAGCACGGAGGGATTTCACCGAACGCCAGATACTATCGGGAATAGCCTCGTGGCTATTGGTGTGATCCACCAATAAGTTGCACCCAGATGTCTCGTGGTGGGGGGCACCACGCATGAAGTGCCCTTGAATGCGGATGTAACAAAGATAAGCTAAGTTAGAAACAGTTAGTCATGACATGTTGATGGACATGAAGTGAACCCTAGATTGAGTCGGTCTCATAAAGATAATTAAAATAATAAACTTGTTAAAGAGCCTTAATTAAATTGTAGCTTCTACTTCTTACTATGTGCAATATACTTACCTCAAATGCATGTTTATTTATGTGTTTGGGGGAGAGAAGACGAACAGGTAATCCCGTAGTTCGAGGAGGACTTTGATGACGACGTTTATGGACGCCGAAGTTGAAGGCTTTATTTATTTATATTTATATTCACTAGACTTGTTGCCGTTGGGAAATTTTTTTGTAATTTTCTTTAGTACTTGCTTTCATAGGATTTCGTACGTTGTTACGTTTCGTTTGGTTTTCCAATGTAATAAATGTTACATTTCTATCTTTAGTATGTCGATTTCTATTCTTAGTAGCATTTATGATGTTTTGCCGAGTCTTTTGAGCTTCTGTTTTGCTAAACTCGATACGACGTAGTAGAGGCTTACGTGTAATATTAGATTTATTTAATGTTATACGTGCCGAGCGTTTCGTTTCCGGATAAGGACTCGGTATCCGGGAGCGGGCGTTACAATATCATTCTAAAATACATATCCATCAAGATCAATTGGTGACATCTTCACAAAACCACTCACGATCATGAAATATTTAGCATGATGAGAACCGAAAGTTAGTGGATGATTGAAATTGACTAAATACCAAAGAGCGGCTAATCTGGAGTAATAGGCTAAGTGACTTCATCATTTGTTTAAACCTTTGCCATTACATGAGATGTAGAGCGTAAGGCATCGGGTACTCGGTGAAGTTAACTTCACCGATTGCCAGAAAACGACCAAATAAAGCGGCCTGAAAGAATCCCTACACCGCTAAGTGGCCACCAATGCACTTCACCGAAATAAAGATTGAGTCATGGGTAAATTAAAGTGTGAACATAATCAACTTGTTTACACGTGGAGAATAAGGAGTTATGGAAGATTATTCCGTGGATGATTACACACGTGGAGATCAATTTATAATTATGGAGGTAATTATATTAAATTTTTTTTACAAATGCCTCGATTCTCGGGCTCTATCACTACATACCACAATCCACTCCCCCACTTCACTCGAATATCACGATTTACATACACAAAATCACGCCATTATGACATAAAATCCTTCCATATTCAAACCACGTTCACACTACCCAAATCATCCTATATGAATGATACTTAGAGATTTTCAGAAATCTTTACACTCTTGTGCAAATTACAAACCCTACTTTGGATTCTATCCGAAAACTCGAAGCGTTCTTTTCTAAACATCAATAACATATCGATGGCTTCATCATCCTCATTATCCCCCACAGAGCGATTGTTAGGAACATTTTATTATGTTTTGATGATGGCCATACCAGCTGTTATAGCAAGTCTGAAATAAGTTAGAACTCTCTGTATAAGTCTTTACTTAGAGTCTGACATGTTGTATAAGTTGAGTCAGACTAGTATTGTACTAGTGGTAGGACGGCAAGGCAAAAACAGATATTCGGCAGAGTGAAGCCAGCCAAGCACCAGCAGAGAAGCAATGCAGACATTAAAGGTCTGACTTTTAACCAAGGAAGTCTGTGATGACCTTGGACAAGTCTAAGTTATACTACAAGCGATGTACATTAATATTCAAATATGGTGTACACTGATCTCACCCCAATCAAAGATCATTGAAGTACAAAGATTCTCCTTAAACAGAAACAAAGAAGAAAACAATGAATCGGCAAAGCAAACTCACTTTCGGGCCGAGTAAAGACGTAAACGGTGAAGGAAAAGCTAAAACGGCTAAGTCGGAAGGATCACTCGACCGCTCTAAAACGTAAGTAACACTTACGGATCGATTTAGTATACGTTGAAGATTCAGCAGATCATGCATTAAATGCACAATCAATAGAGGATCAATCAAGGACGGATTTTCCGCTATACGCTTGAAGAAAGAATCCGATCAACGAAATCAAGGAGAATGCAATTAAGGGGAATCAAGAATAAAATCAAGGATTATTCCTCATTAATATAGCCAACGGACGGAATTTCAAAATCAAGGTTATTCAAGGCTATAAATAGAAGGCATTGACAGACAGAGAGGTGTGTGAACAAAACATAAAAATCAAGTGAAAACTCACAATTTGAAAAGCCTTCTCCGAACTTACAAGGAAACATCTAGTGATCAACTCGGATATCGAGCTACAAAGTCATACTGGACCCGAGTTTGATCAACCAAGTGTGTGAATCACATTCACATCAAATGTAGCTAAATCAATCTGAGAGGCAACTGAGAAGGAGTTGAATCTGTGATAGCCAATTGAAGGATTTTGATCTCAAGCGAGCAAAGCAAGGAAGACCGAATCATCAAGTCGCTATTATATCAAGGAGTGATAGTCTTGTAGATTGTGAAGCTTGGGAAGCCAAGGACAATCATACTATTGTGTCTGTGGAAAACAATAGTGAATTCCTCCGATCATCACATTTAGAAGAGTGGATTAAGGGATTACACCACCCCGAACCACTATAAGCCTTGTGTTAATTTAATTTCTCGCAATTTACTTTACGGCATTTATTTAATTTTCCTACGCCAGAACTTAATTTCGTGATTGTCTAAACTGATTTGAAAACAACATAGTAAGAAGTGGATTTATCCATCGCCCAAAAACTTTTAAATAAAAGAAAGTTTTTGAAACTCCACTATAGTCATTCACCCCTCCGACTATAGTTTCACCTTCTCTGGGACCAACAATTGGTATCGTAGAGCAAGTGTTCCTAGCATCGTAACCTGCTCGCATCTAATTTCCGGTAACAAGGAGATCACATATTTTCAAAGTAGTTTTCAAATCGAAGTTTTCTATACATTTACATTTATATCTTCATTTGCACCGATGGATCCTCAAACTTTTGTCAAAAGTACTGCTTTTAATGTTAATAATTTTGATGAATATAAAATAAGAATGCTATTCATCTTGGCAAAGAACTCATGAAGAGATGTTGGATGTAATTAATGATGGACCAATCACAATCACTACCGTGGTAGGCACATGAAAGCAGATCAAGGAAAGGAATTTGACAAACATAAAAAGGATTGGACCAAGGATGACAGTGAGAAGAGCAAACCTCGACTTTGTTGCAAAAGACATGATCTTGAAGACCCTAGATAGCAACATGTTCATGAGAATCAAAGATCGCAAAACAAAGAAAGGAGATGTGGGACAAGCTATCATTGATAAATGAAGGATCAAGCGATTAAAGAAAACAAATTATCTATTGCAAAATGTAAATTTGAAAACTTCAAAATGAAGATCGCGAATCCATGATCAAATGGACAAATGATTCTCAAGCATCATCATGAATCGCAATACTTGGACACACATATCCCCAAAAAAGAAGTATGCTTGAAGATCTTTGAGAGGACTAACTCGAATGATGGAAGATCATAACATCCGTAATTAGAGGAACAA